>CAUYTI010021854.1:0-22838 GCA_963575145.1 Galago senegalensis
TTTTTTAAAAAGCAAGCTCAGGGTACCTCAAATCCTTGGATTATCTCAAAACCTGTGTCACTTCCTAAGTCAGCAATCTGAATGAAAGTACCAAAAGGCCACAAAGTGGTACATCCTCTCATGAGAGACTGCTGAACCCAAGCAGGGGAGTCTGGAAGCTGGCGAAGAATGTGTGCACAACTTGAACTAAGTGACTGTGGCCACCAACAAGAGGAACACCTCCCTGGATCTAATCCACTTCTTCCCAACTTCAACTCTTTTTCCTCATGAGTAGAAACATATTGTAGCCAGAACTTCTCTGTATGTTGGGTCCTTGATCTCAGGGTTCAAAGAATGAAACCACAGACATTTTGCAAATAAGGAAAAGGACAGAGTTTATTGAAAGATAAAAGAGACAGATAAGTGAAAAAATTGGGAACAGAGCCTCTGGCAGTGGGGTGGAGGAGCAGGGGGCAGCTCCTTTGAGCCTTTGGGGGTTATATACCACTTTTCCTATCCTGCAGGCAGGGGTTTGGGGGAAGGGGTTTGGGTTTGATGTATGTCCAGAACCTGTCACAGGTTCTGTAGGCAGAAAATAATCCTAAAATTAGCAAAGTGGTGTGGTCCTTGAAGTCCTTGCCCCAGGCAAGGAATTAGGGTATGTGTTCCCTACTTCAAGAGGAACAGCCCAGATGAGATACTGATCAGGCAGCTTTTCTTCATGACTTTGCTTGAGTATGATCTGGAAAAGGGCCTGTGCCTAGAGATGGGGATCTAAGATGAGACTGATTTTTGAGCTCACCCAGGCCTAGAAATGGAGGTTCCTGTCCAGCCCTTAATGGTATGAATATCAGGATAGAAATAAGACCTTTGAATCTGCCAGAAACAGTTCATCCATTCTCTGTAGTCAGCTGGTAGCCACCTAAAACTTGCTTTTCACCTTTGGTAGGTCTACCTTTCCCCCTGCTGCCCCTTCTTCCTGACAGACCACCCTGTTCTGGGCATGAGTTTCTCAGATTTTAGAAACATGACCCATTCTTTGAGTCTCAGTCCCCATTCAGAATTAGAATTAGTCTTTCTCTCCTCGGTCTTCTCCTCTGTCTCCATGTGCTCCATTCTTCTCCAACACATTGACTGCCACACTAGAAAAAAATATTTTTCCCTTGGGGCCACCATGTTTTATTAGGTCAAGATAGCTCAAGAGACACGGGAATTATATGTTTCATGAAGCCCCAGGCTCAAAACTAGCCTAAGATAAATACAACTCACATGGCAGTTAATGTGCTAGAGAGTAGAATTAAGGGCTAGGCCAGTTGGTGGGTGACCAAGAGCAACAATGCATGATGTGTATGGGGGGGACTTCACTGAGAAAAGATGGCACCATGGTACCCACATATAATTCCATAAATAGCTGAAAAATATACCTAAAAATTTGATCTTAGACATCCAAACTGAAGATAGAAAAGAAAAAAATTTGGACTAGTAATAATATTTCCCATGCTAAAGAAATGTCCCATTGGTCGATTTTTAAATATTGGTTTTAAAGACATTAAATTATTAGCCTTCTCAGCATTTCCACCTGGTATGGTCTTGGTCTGTTTTTGTTACAGTATATACAATATACTTAGTTACATATCTGTCTGTGTTATTTTCATTGGCCAGAAGTTAGCACAGTGCCTTGCATATAGTATGTGTTCAATAAAAGTATGTTATTAAATAAGTATGAATTAGTTCATAGGCTACAGTTGAACAGAAACTGATAAAGAAGACTAGAAATTTTCTTAATTACACTTAGCTATTTAATTACCTTAACTCTTCCAGGAAGTTTGAAAAAGTCAACAAGTAAATTGTGAGAGATAAACCAGTTACCTTTATAAGGATAACTTGTGCCTTCCTAAGAGACACTGCAATGTGGGACAAAGAAATAGAGATTATTTAGTAGAGTTGATGAAATCCATAGCTTTTCTCTTCATCCCAAGTTGAACATTGACTAAATGGTCTCTTTCTTTGTTTTATAATTTTCCAAACCATTACACACATTGACATCCAGTGCCAAATACAAATAATTTCATTAATCTACTCTCTAGATTTTCCAGCAGACACTTTACCTCTTTAAATGCAGAGAAATTGAAGCTGAATAGCAAACATAGCAAATTGGCCTAGAAATAAATTCACCTACTTAGTTCTTTGCTCCACGGTTCATACTGTTTTCTGTTGACATCTCACCACCACATTCACTCTAAGTGCACACACACAAACACACATATGATATGAAATTAATCACCTCAATTACACAGAAAATTCTTTCCCATTACTTAGGTTTCTTATGACATAGTTTTCAGATTCTATCAGACCACCAAACCTAAATTCTATACCAGCTCTATCATGTAATAACCATGTGATTTGGCACATCACACAACCTCTCTGAGCCTCAGCTTCTCTTCTTGAAAATGGAGTTGATGATGCTCCTCTTTTTCCTTCCTAGGAGGTTTAATTTGGATGAAATACACAGTGCATTTACAAAGACACAATAAGCACTCAGTAGAAGTATCCTCTTAATATTGATGGAATTTTCCCCTGGAAATTGGGCCACACCCCAGTGAATTTCAAAGATAACCCACTGTAAATCTGAAGTTGTTTCCGGGAGCTCAACCCCATGCCCACAGAATTCCCACAGTCCCTACTGGCCTTGTTGAGACTTTGTGAGAATTAGACCTTCTATCCCCCAACTTCCACGCCCTCCAGCATCCCACAGGCCCATAACCCATGGGATAGAGCAGGGCCTATCTTCCTTCTCCCACTTGAACCCTTTCCAGCTCCCTTTCAGCACAAGCTATGTCATCACACAAAAAGGAAGCCTGTGTGTTTCTATACTCTGAATAAGAAGCTTCCGAACCTTCATCTTCACTTTATACTCACTGAACACCAAGGGTATTGCTTCAAATTCTATTTCCCATAAAAGCTGAGTCAAAAAAAACTTCTGAGGATTCCAGAATGTGGAATTGAGTTAGCAGCATAGGATGGATGATTGGTGGAGCCACACTAAGTCAGAACCAAGAATGTGACCAGCACTGACAGCAAATGAGAAAGACTCACTGTCCAGTTCTGCCTCTGCACACACCAGGACCCTGGGCCACACTCACCTCCTCTGAGTCACAATCTCCTCATCACCTGACCCCCTACAAATGTTATGCCATTCAAGCAAGTTGGTATATGTGAACTTCAAATTGAAAAGCCAATATGACACAATGCTATCCATTTCTGCCCCTGAAATTCATCAGAATCTTAGTAATAAACCAGCTGCTTAACCAATGTATAAGAAGCAAGCGAACAAAACACTATGACTATGTGTCAACGCCCAACTCAGTCATCTGTAGACCCATTCCTGACTCTCCACTCCCTGCCACTGTCACCTCAGACAAATCCTACTTGGCCCTCCAGGCATTGCTTCTGCATCTGTAGCTACTTCTCCATTGCACATAGCTCAAAGAATTACAGTTATTTGCTTGCTTGTCTATCAGCCCTGCCAGACTGGGAGCTCACTGAGATATGCAGCCATGTCTTCAACCAAGCCCAGACCCAGCTCACTGCCTGGCACATAAAACCTGCTGCAGGTACCTTTAGAGGTGAAAGGAAAAAGGAGCATCTTGACCTGCGTTCCTCTGCATCTCACAAATACCATGAGCCTAGACAAATCTATTCTCTTCTGAGAAATGAGAGCTTCATACTAAATCAGGTTTGCAAACCACTGCCCAAGCCTCTAGAAATAGCTTTTGGCCTGTATATTGTTGACATTCATAGTATTAAAAAGAAACTCAATTCATTATGTATATTTAGATATCAAAAGATCTCAGATAAAATTCGAATTTTCAGTTTCTCTTTTAAAATGACATCTCCCAGCACTGACTGTCACTCTCTATAGCAACAACTGACAAAGCTGGAGATGTTTCCTGTCTGAAACAGGCTCTGAGCTACCCAACCCAGCGCAATCCTCTTGACCTAGTCATTCGTTTATATTATCTGCCTTAGTCCTTACATGCATTTCATTAGCATTTTCTAAGTGCATTCTAGCTATAACAACACTACTCCAAGTCTCTAGGAATTCACTCCCAAACACACAGACATACTTTTTACTATCAGCACGGGAGGCTCTGGGGCTACTGCTGCTCTCACACTACTCCTATCCTCACTTTCAGCTAAAGCCTCCTCATAATTAATGAAGGAAAGGAAGAGATACGACATGGGGAGAGGGATAGGAAGGAGGAAAAGAGGGAGGCTTTAGCTACAAATAGTGCTACCAGAGGTATTATGATATCATGTGTGGAAAATTAGATAGTTTTACAGTGCCAGACTTTCCATACAGCAAAGCAATCATTTTGTCTATGATCCTGGAAACACACATAATAGCTGATGTGAAAAACCAGAGGTTAATCGTCAGAAATTATTGTGGCTTTGGGTGTCACTCCCACTGGGGTTCTCTCCCTCCTGCTCCCCAAGGCCCTCTTGCAAGGAGCTGCAACTAGCAATTTGAAATTTACACACCTTCACAGATGGGCTGACCCCATCTGTAGCGTATCCATAACCTCCCAAGGCAAAGCTGCCATTACTTACAGTATAATCAGCGGCACAGCGGGTGCAGGGAGGAAGAGAGAGCTAGGTACATATTACTAAGAAGCCTGATGAGTCCAACAGACCGCTCTTCTCTAACAAGCATTGCCCCAGGAAATTTAAAATAGCACATCTTGGTGTGCACGGCATACATCTGCTACACCCATGTGGTGTTTGATTGGACAGATCAACACGAACCCAGCCTACATTTTTCTCTCCAGCTTCCTTTATACTCTGGCTAGATCAGTTCGAGCACAAAGCCCTGCATAAGCTCTGTCTTTAAAACTATAACGTGGCTTCCTTACAAAACTACACTATCTCCTCGTCCCTGGGTTTTCCCCTGCCCCAAAGCTTCAAGTTAGTAATTGAAAGACAAAATTGAATTAAACAGGCTGCGTATTAGTATTCTTATTCCACACCAGGGTCTTTTGAGAACTGTCCATCAGCTAATGAGCAGAAAAGTCTTATTTTATAAATATTTTTATTAGCATTTATGTTTTGGGAGTAGAGAGTTTTAGTAAAGAAATTTAATAACAAGCACAATTAAAATGCAAACTGTTCCACTCTCTCCCAGAATATTCAAAGCAGTTTTCAGTTGCTTCATGCTAGAAACACTGTTCTCAAATGTGACGGGTCTGGACAGATAAGATAGATTACAGAAATCCATTAAACAAATCTGAAACAGACTCAAGGTAGACGCAAAATGTAAATACTATCGACAATCTACCCACACCTTTTCCTCCTAGGTGAAGAATAATACACCTACATGCAGGGTGTGGGAGAGAAGCCGGAGGTTGGAATTCAAGAAACCTTAATGCTAGTCTGGGCTTCATTAGCCAGAACTGTGACCTTTGGCAAACCCTGTAACATCTCTGGATTTCCTCAAATGCAAAATAAAACAGATGAAATAACCTATAAAGCAGTGCTTCTCAAATTTTAAGATGCAAATGACTCACCTGAAGATCTTGTTAAAATGCAGATTCTAAATCAGTAGGCTTAGAATACACTTGACAGTCTGCATGCCTAATGAGTTCTCAGGTGATGCTAATAACTGTGGGTCCCACGACCACACTCTGAGAGCAAGGTGCTGAGGCAGTGGTCTCGAACTTGGCTGCGCACTTAGAATAACGTGGGTAGTTAACAATATACCAACAGCTGGGTGCCACTCCAGAGTCTGATGTAAGGGCTATAAGCTGTATTTTGAAAGTTCCCCCAGATGATTCCAATGTAAGAAACCTTCCTCTATTCCTTAAAACTCTGAAATAATGACCTTTATTTATCAATCACATTACATTTGGACCGTGAAATTCCTTGTACCTTTTATCTTACGACAACTAAAGAGATAGCAGGCAAACACGCTTTGATTTACAAGAGATAGGCAAGCACCCAAGAGTCAGGTGACTTTTCTAAGAGCTTACAGCTAATGACCCTCTGCTACTAGAACACAGCATTCCTGACACCCGACCTGTGTTTTCTCCAGCCTGCTTTGCACTATCTTGTACAAACCAATAGTGACATAGAGGGGAAAAAGATGGCAGCTCTTCTGCCCAAATTCCACTAAGAATGGTATGAGTGACAATGTAACAGAGCAAGGCATGCAACTAGCAAAACAATTAAATGTATAATTGGTGGAAGAGCCACTTGGCTGCCGTGGATGATCCTAAGAAGCAGAATAAGGTTGCTAAAGTTATGTCAGCAGGACCAGCCATTAGACATCAAGTGAGCACAGCTAGATGGATTCATGCAGTACTAGGAATACAACAAATGTACTGGGGATGTGCCATACCTGATCCTGGGCAAGAGACCAGACAGTCTGCTGTTTGATAAAACTAATAATTTGTTGGAACTTGTTGAGATAGCCATCCCACTTCTAAATATTTGCAAAACCAGAAATAAAACAAACTTGTAAATTCTGGTATTGGAATGAATGCAAATGTGGAAATTAAAAAACAATCAAATATAAGTAGAGAGTAGAAAGGAAAAACTAACACTTTTTAATGCTTACTATGAACCAGCCACTTATATGAATTATCTGGTCTTTCTCTTAATTTATAAGGTAAGCTTTATTAATCCCATTTTACAGATGAGAAAAATGAGTCATAGAATCTATCTTTTTTGTTGAGTTGCACTTGAACACCAAAATTGCATTTAAGTCTAGGTGTGCTGATTCCAAACCGCATGTCCTTTCTTCTATTCCAAACTGATTTTCGTAACCAAATTAGGAACATTTTTAGGTAAATTTACCATTCTTGAAAATCTTCATCTTGTCTAAGTAGAAGAGACACAATAAAATTATAATGCCATAGGCATTGCTCCTATTGTTCTACAGAAGAATGAAAATACTATTTATGGGTACATAGCTGGGCCTAAACAAAATCAGAAACAAAAACAAAAATACTTGCATTGACCTTTTGGTCTATTGGTTTTGCAAAGGTGAGTCTTTTTCAAAAGAGGTTGCAAAATGGTGCCCTATCGGTCAGATGTTGCCTATAGACATGGTTCATTTGAAATATACAACACTAACCCTCACATTGTCTTTTCAAATCATAGAATTTAAAAATAGTTGCCACATAGAAATGTGGATTTCCTTTGTCTTTCAAAATAATGGGAAGAGTTGGGGACACCAAAGCCACATGCTCATGTGGTATCACTGGCTGAAGCTGAGTCACAGCACTTCTGTAGATGACGTATGTGTTCACCAGTCACCACAGTGCCCGTCTTGCCCTATTTACTACACATATCAGATCACAAATGTCATCACACTCAAGCTGAATACCTCCTAGGCCTTTTTCTACCAAAGGTTGCATAATAAAAGATACTCTACCCATATTATTTCAAGAAAAATTGAGGACAGCATACTTTTTCTCATACCTAGTCCATGTTATCCATTTATATTTACCAGATTCCAAAGATACCTATTTGTAAATCCTGCTTTCCAGGAATAGGTGAGTTGAGAAAACCAGCGGCTCAACTCTTCTATCTAATAGTATAAAAGTCTTTCTCAAATAGAGGTAGAGTTGCATCTGAGAAAAAGGTTATGGATTTTCCACAGCATGAACCAGAACCTAGGGCTAAAGATAAAGTGTTTTATTATCCTTTTTTCTTCTCAGCTCAAGAGGAAACTGATGTATCAGGATTCTCAAGAGAGGAAACTTGGCCAAAAGTTCTCACTCCTCTTCTGGAAGTGAACATGGCCACTGGTTTGTGAAAGAGAAGGAAAACCAGTAGAGAGCATCCCATAAAGGCCTGTAAAGTCTTGGAATTATAACACGCAGGTTCACATGTAAGATTTTTTTCTATGTTGTAATTTCCTGAAGTATCTGCAGTCCTTCAAGAGGGTTCACGAAATAATTAGAGTCTAATCAGAATTGTCAATTCTGCAATGAGTCAGATGCAGGCTTGTGTGCACACATGGGCAAAGCCATGAGAAATTATGTCAGCAGCCTGGAGAAATCGCCACAAGACTCCCAAATGCATCCTTCAGAATAGGATTAGGAGAACAGGGACATGTTCCTCAGGGATTCCCAGATTCTTGAGAGATGAGAATGTGAAGACGAGTCTTTCTGCGCATATGTTGGATGTGGCAATGGGGAGGTGTGCTGTTACTAGTCAGTTGTAAAAGGGAAATGGGACCCCTGACACTTGGAGCACCTGGACACATTAGGTTTACTAATGAAGACAGAGAGAGGGAATCTTTTTCTGTGCCATGGTTTCTATCTCCCTAGGATGCCTCCAACCCTGCTTATATAAAAATAATAATAATAAAAGAGTGATGAAAATAATAATGTTAGATAAGTGACATGGAGCTATACCTCTCGACAGGTTTTAAGATTTTTCTGAGCATCTAACCAAAATATCCCAACAGTGAAAGGGAAATGAATGTTTCATGGAGTAAAAGTGTGATGAAATTTTCAAGTGAATCTTTGAACCTATATAGATTGTGTGATTTGATCATCATTGGTCACTATATATTCAGTACATAGATGCTTCACACATAATGAGAACTAAATAATTATTCACTAAAAATGAAAAAAGTGCTAAAAATTAGCACGAGAAAGATATCTAAGAACTAAGTTAGCTGTTCACATAACTATAGTCAGAAAAATTCTAGAAAGACTTGTCATGGGATTTCTGAGCTCTCGCCAACAATTCCCAATCACCACTAATAAAATGCAGGTGTGAACCCACGAATGGATTAACAAGCTGTGGTATATTGTACGCCATGGAATACTATTCAGCCATTAAAAAAATGGAGACTTTACAGCCTTTGTATTAACCTGGATGGAAGTGGAACACATTCTTCTTAGTAACGCATCACAAGAATGGCAAAGCATGAATCTTAAGTACTCAATTTTGGTATGAGGACAATTAATGATAATTAATGACATGGTGGGGGTAGGGGAAGGGGAGAACAGAGAGAGAAAGAAGGAGGGAGGAGTGGGGGAAAAGAAGAACAGAGAGAGAGAAGGAGGGAGGGGGTGGGGTCTTGGTGTGTGCCACACCTTTTGGGGGCAAGACACAATTATAAGAGGGACTTTACCTAACAAATGCAATCAGTGTAACCTGGTTTCTTGTACCGTCAATGAATCCCCAAGATGCAGGTCTGAGGAATAAGTGAAGTCAGCTTCATCCACTAAGCAATTAGCACTCACGCAAGACATACCTTTATCTCAGGCAATCCTCAATGACCCTATGATGTGAATATGATTCCATTTACAAATTTTTGCATAGTAAAGACCTTTGTGGCCTTTCTGTATTTTCAAAAATGGATTTGCAATGCCAAAAAGCAAACCATGGAGAAAAGATACTAAAAGCAAAAAAAGAACCCAGCTATTCATGACCCTTTAGTAAAGAAATCAAAAGATCTGCTCCTCAGACTTGTTTGCTCTTTTGGAACATTCACACTGGCCAGAACAATAATTATTGATAAATGAGCTTCAAAATCATCCTTTGGCACAACAGATCGGTAATAACATCTGTGTAAATGTAATCTCGCAACACAAACACTCAAAGCCACAGAGAAGAAAATAATGCTGTTTGGTTTGCTTTCATTTAGGGAAGCTTATTGTATATTTTTTGAACAAGCCGTTCTCTCTATAAAACTCAGCTAGCAAATCTGCCTTGCCTATTATCATTGTGAGGATAATGCAGCAAACAGATGGAGGGTTTCATACAATTTGTTGAACTAAATTTAACAGGTTTGGCTGTGAGTGTTAACTTATTTTTATATTCTATTTGTGCTATGTTTGTAATAGATGCACACACATGAATAAAAACAGAAAAATCTGTACACACAGTACAGCTGGTCTGAGAATGTTTTCATTATAGCATCACATACTTCTAATTAGAAGGCTTTATATTTGGGCCACCGAGAAATTCTAGTTGCAGAGCTGCCTGTGTGTTATCCCTAGGACAAGAAAATCCTCCTCAGTACTGGAGGAGCGTCTGAACATTTCCTCCACCTGTGGCACCACGTGTGGAAGGGACCAGGACCATATTCATTAAATTAACAACAACCTACTAAATAAATGAACATTGAACAGTTTGCCACAACACGGGGAGTTCATTAGGCTTAGAGGGCCAGGTAGGAATGTGCCTGTGACTGATGAAACAGGGAACCTTACGTCAAAAGCACAAGTCAGGAGAACGGAGCTCCATTCAATGTTAAAAAACAGCAACACTCTCGTGAAACTTCAACTCAGCTTTACAGTGTGAACTCTACTGTCAAGGAAGTTTTTATTTCATCAACACAAGGATTAACTGGAACAGAACAGGGGGATCATTTAAGCAATAGCCTCTTGACATTGGTTTCTAACTCCAGTGGCTGTGGGATCCTATTTCTCACTCATCGAAATGGCAGGACGGAGGCTCCAG
Source organism: Galago senegalensis (assembly GCA_963575145.1). NCBI lineage: Eukaryota > Metazoa > Chordata > Mammalia > Primates > Galagidae > Galago > Galago senegalensis. The sequence continues at coordinate 10,462 of CAUYTI010021854.1, forward strand.
AAGAAATGTGTGTAATGAGGACGAGGGATACAGAGCGCTGGTCATCAGGAACCTCTTCTCCACAGTGAAACACCCCACCAGCTACACATAATCGGACACATGTAAACACATTCACATACACACCGAAGAAGATACAAGTAGAGGGGAAAAGAGCACGGTGCAGGTCCACTTTCAGAATTTTAGATTCTCCGGGGATACGAGAGTAGAATATGCAAGTAGCTGGCTTAAGAAAAAGCCTTTTAAATTTCTTTGAAGTAAATGGTCTTTTATTTAAGCAGGCTGTACTTGCCAGTAAACTGCAATGTATTTGAATTTGCACCTTGATGCTTGAAAAAATAACTACAATTAAGAAATAGAGGGGCGGCACCTGCAGCTCAAAGGAATGCGGTGCTGGCCCCATATACTGGAGGTGGCGGGTTCAAACCCAGCCCCAGCCAAAAGCTACAAAAAAAAAAAAAAGAAAGAAAGAAAGAAAGAAGGCCTGAGTCCCCCCTGCCCTCAGTTAAAGTCCCTGCGCTCCGTGTCAAGGCTTCACAGCCTCTCGTTTGCTAATGCTTCACATAGCAAAGGTGAATGAGTCACTTATTTTAATCTCACTAGCCTTTCCCAGGTGCCAGGCTGGGGATTTTTAATTATTATAAAGGGGATATGACACCATCTCATTCAGCTGGCAGACTCTCTTAAGTTTTTTTTTGTTTGTTTATCTGAATATTAATAAGGTATCAAAACAAAATCAAAGTAATGATATGGATCAGATATGGACCACCTGGTGTCTGTGTTCCCTAAAACTGATCAGAACTCAGATTCTTAACAGTTTCAAAAGCGCACTGGTATCTGTTACAAAGTAAGGAAAGGCGCTTTTAAATAATAAGCACAGATGCAGTGCTGATATATATGCAAGAGGTAGAGAGAAAAACAACATAGTAGCCTAAAAGTAAAATAAAGTTAAAAAATTCACTTCATCCTTATTGCTGCTGTAGCTTGGCGTCCATGTTTATATCTATCTACACAGTAAGAATTTACCTTTCATTCAACCATCTTCTCTCCATGGGGTGTACAACTCCCAAAACCGTATTTTCAAGGGGTTTAGTTCATTTTAATTACAGCAAATGACACTTCTGTTGGCTCAGTGTCCCTATGTTTAGACACCAGTATTTTCTTGAAGCTATCAAACTCAACCACCTTATTAACCCTCAATAATGCTTTTTTTTTAGATTTTGTAAAAGGAGGCACCACTACAAATACCTTATGTTTTTTTAAAAATTCTATTCTAAAAACTAAAGGTTCCCTTCTAGCAATTCTTTTTCTTTCAATCACTGTTAACATCACAAATAAAAATCCATCCTTGTCCACACCTTTCATCTTTCTTTATATCTCCAAACTCCATTTTTGTCCCTACTGCTTACAAAAAATCTTTGAGGGATTTTCTTTCCTGTTCGAGGCCTCTGAATTACTTTAATTGCTCAATTTTCTGAACTATTCTTTACTGCCTTCGTTCTCTAATTCTATCTTCATACTTTAAAGAAAACCTTTAGGTGTTTATTCCCTAATTTGTCTCTATCCCTGAAATAGCCCCTGTGAAAAATGAGAGTGAGCGAACCCACCGTTCCTGCCTTTGAGAAGCTTACTGCTGGGGGAGGGGAGCACAAAATAGCTGAAGACCTTTGAAAATTTTATTTCTAACGTAAGACATAAGACAGCCATAAAAAGGAGAGAAAAGTTCCTATGTGATATTTGTATAAATGTAAGTAGTATGTTCACAGGGACACCAAGTTCATACATAGTCTAGACTGAGCATGTTACAGAAGAAAACACATCTCCATCTGTCTGCAGATTCATACTTCTAAGTGCCGTCTAGATAAACCACAGAAGGGTCAAATTCAGAATGTTCAAAATTAATGTCAGCAGTTCTACCACCTCCCGGTACTGCTGCAGTTTTCTACACCCCAGTTAGCAATCATTTTAACATATTGCTGACTGGTCACGAGTTAGCCAGTAACATGGATGGATTTTGTGTAAGATGGCCACAGCTGAGAGATGAGGAGGGGAGAAGGAATAAAATAGGCTGCATTTGGGGCAACAGGGAATTGAGACTGGGAGAAATGACTCAGGGAACAGCTGCTATGTGAACACATTGTAACCAACAATTTTATGCAGAAACCATCCATGTTACCAGGTAACTGGCAACCAGTCAGTGCACTGTGTTAATTCACCAGTACAGTTTCCTCTAAGTTGACCTGAAGTCTGAGCTCTCGCTCCCCACATGCAGTCTGGTTGGTGAGCTTCTACATACCTCTGGACTCTCCCCCTACTGTTTCCCTTTTGTTCTTAGTGCCTTTGTGAAATAAACCATTTTATCTCACAAGGAGCACTGCTCCCATCCACTAAGTCATTCCCCTTCCTGCCTCTCCATAAGCAGAAAGACCTTTCTAAAACACACATTTCAACAGAAACAGCCCACTGATGGTTCCCCATGGCTTTCAGAATAAAGTATAAATCCTCCTTTTCAGCCTCTAGGGCTTGTCCCAGTCTGCCCACAGCCTTCCTTTCCAGCCTTGTTCTAGCCTCCATCTGTGAGCACCCTACATTTCCATTTCATGGAATTTCTCATCATTCTCGTTCCAACCTCAAGCTTCTTTACAACTCCAAGCCTCTACTCATCTGTTCCCTTCATCAATGATGCCCTTCCCTTACCTCCCTCGAATTATAAGTTGATGTAAAGGTAATTGCAGTTTTAGGACTGATGAAATTTGCCCTTTAATACTGAAATACATTCCGAAATAAATCTGGTTATATCCTATATTATTTTAATGCAAATTTCTCACTTTATGTTTTTTTGCTAATGACTTATCCCTTGCTGTTTATTTTATATTGACTTTGGATGATGGCAATGATGTTAGACAGAAAGCAAATTTGACAAATTTTCTTATTTGAGTTCAAAATGGGTTGTAAAGCAGTGGAGACAACTCACTACATCAACAATGCATTTGGCCCAGGGACTGCTAAAGAACGAACAGTGCAGTGGGCATTCATGAAATTTTGCAAAGGAGACAAGAGACTTGAAGATGAGGAGTGTAGTGGCCGGCCATTGGAAGTTGACAATGACCAATTGAGAGCAATCACTGAAGCTGATCAACTACCAAAGTTGCTGAAAAACTCAATGTTAACCATTCTACAGCCACTGGGCTTTGGAAACCAACCAGAAAGGTGAAAAAGCTCGGTAAGTGGGTGCCTCACAAGTTGACCAAAAGTGAGAGCAATCATCATTTTCAAATTTTGTCTTCTCTTACTTGACACAATAATGAACCATTTCCCGATCATATTGTGACCTACAGTGAAAAGAAGATTTCATACAACAACCAGCGATGGCCAGCTCAGTGGTTAAATCAAAAGGAATCTCCAAAGTGCTTCCCAAAGCCAAACTAGCCCCAAAAAATTTGGTAACGTGTTGACTGTAATAGTTTATTGATTAATAAACATGTCTTTGAGCCTAGTTATAATGATTTAAAATTCACGTCCCCAAACTGCATTACTTTTGTACCAACCAATACTATACCTCCTACAGACACCAGTGTTCCTGTGAGAAACTTTTCATTCATCATTTGGGTAAAACTAGCCTCTCCTTCCTTGTCTTCAAAAGCTCCATGTCCATGTCACTGGTACGGTGTATTCCTATATATTAATTAATTTATAACCTTTTTCCAAAACTCCTCAAATACATAAATTTTAGACATTCATTTATAAGTCACCAGTATTTACTACCAGGATTGGCATAGGAGCTAGCCAACAAATTTTGAATGAATTAATAAATGAATTAGAGATGGTGTTAATAGAGAATGTAGGTCGATAAGCTCTCCCTGAAAAAAAATAAAATATTTGATCTGTTGAGGAGTCTACAAATACTCAGGCCTCATCAGAATTTACCCCAATACAATAAATGATTCATCCAAAGTTTTTTTTATACGTAAGCCTAAAATCTAAAATATGTGTATCAGTGCTTTGCTTAGTGGATCATAAACAATCATCTTTTTCTTAATGCAGTCTATCTAATAGGGTCTTTAGGACTGTAAAGGTCTAATGAACAAGAAGAGAACTAAGGCATTAATAGGCCATTTGGTCTGTTATTGAGTAGAAATTATTCTTCTAATGCCCCATCCATTCCCATCAACTGCAGAAAGCAGCCACTGGAACTATCACAAAGAAAACTAATACAATACTCAAGAATGCTGAGGATCTCGAGGGATGACAAGAAGAAAAACTAGTGAATACATGGAATATTTCTCATTTTTCTGTGAATTAAGGACATTATTTTACTTGATAATTTACTTTTAGGGAATTGAGCACCATCTCTTTTTCACTTCAGCTTTTCCAGACAAACAAATTGGGAGGAAGGGCCTAAGGGAATAATACTTCATATTTAGGGAAAGCAATTAATATTTGGGGTGGATATAGACATCTATTATAATGATATTTAACTAGAGTCATCTTCTACAAAGGCAACAAATGCACCCTTCCTCCCCCCGTCCCCAAAAGGTTTCCTCTTGGCCATTGAGTTTCTACCACTAAAGTAAATTTCTCTCTCATCTCAAATCTCTGATTATCTAGACCTATGATTCTTAGGTATGGTCTGGGGACCTCTTAGGGGCCTTGAGATTATCACAAGGGAGTTGTCAAGTCAAAATTACTTACATATAAATAAGAAAATGTATGTACATTGGAGTTTTCCAAAGTGATATTGTGACAGATTGAATGTAGAAACAGATATGAGAATCCAACTATCTTTGTGACAGACATTAGAGATTTTCAAAAATAAAAAGTCTCACTTTTCACCAAATATTTTTGTCCTGAAAAATAGTTCTTTTCATTAAAAATATGTTATTTATGATAGCATGTAATGGGTTTATTTTTGGTCTTTAATTAATTCATAAGCAATTTTTTTAAGTCTGTTATAAAAAAAAGTCTCACAACCCAAAATATTGAGAACTACTCAATTAGATAAAACTGGGCTAAATAGAGGCAAAATTGGTAATTTTGGTACCAAACCCAAAGTATTCCTGAAATATTCAGGAGAGCTTCCTGAAAGATCTAGTTAAGAGATCTGACTCTTTTTTTAACTTTATGCCAATTAGTTGTTTGAGTATCATGTTTTTTCATATGTAAAATGAGAATTATAACAATAATAATTGATTATTGAATATTACTAAGTGACACACATTATTGTCAATGCTTCTTCTGTATTTGTTGTTGTTGTTGGAGTCGTCACTGTTGTTTAGCAGGCCCAAGCCAGGCTCGACACCAGCCTCAGTGTATGTGGCTGGCACCCCACTTAATCCTTATAACAACACCATGAAAAAAGTACTCATATTATCACTATTTTGTAGAGAAGAAAATAATTTAAGCACAAAGATAAAGTAACTTGTCTAAAATTGTATAGCTAATAAGCATTAGAATTAGGATTTGAGGAGGAAGAAATGGTAGACTAGAAGCAGCCTTTAGCATGCTTCCCAAAGAAAAAGATGAAAATTGCACGCAGCTGCCTACATATGGATCACTCTTCTCTGAGACAACATTGTAAAATCAGAAGGAGGCAACATGGACATTCAATGTGGAAAAACAAAGGTGATGGGATAATATATATAACAATATCAAAGTATATACAGGGAAGAATAGGAGGACAGAGCACTAAGTAGGGGCTGTGCACACCCTACTGGCACTTTGCAAAGAATGAGACAGCTCTCTTCACAGCCACAAACCTCTACCTGGTCATACTGTGAACCTGCCTGGAGTCTGGGCAGAGTCATTATACCAGACAACAGATGTAGTAAGGATGGAGCAGCAGCTAAAGCCATCCTGAGCTCTGGGTTGAGTCTGGTTTACACCAGACTAAGGAGGGAGTGGACTAACTGGAGGTTTCCCTGACCCATATGCTCAACTGGAAGCCAAGCACATCTCCCCTATAGAACAATGGAAATTGATTGAGGCACAGCAGGCTCCAACCCAGGAAGCTTTAGATAACTGCTTCAGCAAGTCTTAGGTGAGTTGGGCTGCTAAAAAACCTCTGCCCACATGACTTGGCATCTGTGTGGCCCCCAGGGCTACAGAATAGCCTACCACTTGCTCAGCCCTGACTTAACCCTTCAGGCCCCAAATGTCTGCTGCCTGCTGCCTGCTCGGCCCTGAGCCTACCCTACAGGTAGGATGAGCTCTTTTGCTTCTTGTTCAGAGGCCTTGCTGAGAAACCATGCTTTGGACTCCTCCCCATCCCAATTCTTAGGTTGTCACTGGATCCCAAGCCTCTGCCTCTATGACTTCAGACCTTTTGCCAGGCCCAGGACACCATCCCTCAAACCCCAAATCTGCACCTGAAACTAAGACATCAACCTAGAGCCTACACCACCACGTCAGAGCTGGAAGAACTGCTCCAAAATCCAATAGCCTGGTAAGGGACCTCAACCTTGAGCCACTAGTAAACTTCCACCTGGTTTGGGCAAACACTAGCATCTTGGGAACCCATGACAACTGCCTAGATAAGCTCATTCAGCTGCTACTATCACCTCTGTCGGGATATATATACCTGGATAGGTATACCCCATAGCACCAGCCTCAGTAAAGAGGGTCTCACCCAGCTCCCAACTCAAACATCTTACTACTGTCTGGTGAACAACCCAACACCCAGCACAAACAGCATTCAACACAGGCTTGAGCAAAGGCAATCACAGGTGAACCAAACAAATGATAACATCTGCTTTATAGGTTTCTACTACACATGCCTCTCCTCTGCCACATGAACATTCCAGAGTAGGGAACAAAATAAAAAACACATCATCTGGGGACATCCCCCTCTTCTAACCTAGCAGAAGAGTTCCCAATAAAGAACAAGGAGTGTCTGCCCAAACTAGGTGGTAGTTTACTAGTGGCTCAAGGTTGAGGTACCTTACCAGGCTGTTGGTGCCCTAAAAACTTATTAGCTCTGAGTTAAGTAAAGAGGTTTCAGATGAGAAAAAATCAGAAGACAGACCCTGACAGAAATCAGACCCTGACAACATGAAAAATCAGAGCAGATTGATACCCTCAAGAGATCGCCATTGAGCTACAAGGAAATTATTGAAATGACAGAAAGAGAATTCAGAATATGAATGGCAAGTAAGATAAATGGATGAAGATAAAGATGAAAAGAAGATAAAATTCAGCCTGTGCTGAATGCTGTTTGTGCTGGGTGTTGAGTTGTTCACCAGACAGTAGTAAGATGTTTCAGTTGGGAGCTGGGTGAGACCCTCTTTACTGAGGCTGGTACTATAGGGTATACCTATCCAGCTAGTAGCAGCTGAATGAGGTTATCTAGGCAGTTGTTATTGGTTCTTTTCATCTTCAAACAAAAAGAAGCCAAAAAAATTTACAAAATTAGTAAAAAAGTCACTAAAGAACGAGAACCTAAAGAAATGGAAGAGTCATTTAGGGAATTTTGGAAATAGCAGAAAATTTCAGCAGCAGATTAAACAAGTAGAAGAAAGAATCTCAGAGTCTGAAAGCCCTTGAGCTATCCCGTCATTAAAAAAAGGCAAAAAAGAGAATGAAAAAAGCAGAGCAGGAGGAACGGAACAAGATGGCTGTCTACAAGCAGCTTTCTCCAGAAGATCCTGTCTTGAGGGAGAGATGTTGGACTGAAAGGGATTTGGAGAGGCCAAAGGTGGGGAGTTGGACACAGAAAGAAGAAAGTGAGGTCTACATCATCTCCACTGAGACAAGAAGCAAGGCCAAGAAGAGGAAGAAAGACAACAAAGATCAGTATTGGAGTGACTAGTCTGAAGGCACCCATTGCAAGATGGTGGCAGACCCCCTCCCCCAAACAGGAGGTCCATGGGAAGTTTTCAACCAGTGAGCATGGAAAGGACCTCTCACCTCACCCTATGGGAGAGAGCCACTAAATTCCAGTCCTCCTACTCCAGGGAGGTCACACCTCTGAGCCTACGCTTGATCCTACCTGGCACAAAAGTGAACAAATATTTTCTCTGTAATTCTGAGCACACAGCTCAACCTTCCCCCATCCTGATTGCTTGAAGGACATCCCCCTGCAGAGGCTGGAGTGTTTGGTGAGTTCACTGAGAAGCTGGGGCATTGTGTAGGCAACTGAGCTTCAGTGTGGAAACAGAGGTGCTGCAATTCTAACTTTGACAGAAAGAGGGGTGGACTTTCCTGACTTCCTTTCCCACTAGAAAAGACCCTTCTCCAGCCTCATGGGAACTCTCAGACAGATCTGCCTATGGATTTTTGTTTTCTAGCTACCTGGTGACCCTCTGAACTCTTTTGTGGGAGTATTACTCTCACTGCCTGAGCAAGTTTGACTGGAACTCTCAGCCAAAGCTGTTGGCCCGGTGATCATCTGAACTGGTTCAGGTTGATGTTGCTCACACTGTCCAAGTGAGTTTGACTAGAACTCTCAGCCACAGCCATCCAAGAATAAACTTTCTGTTTCTTGTTCTCCTGGTGACACTGTATGGGGCTGTAGATTTACTGCTTATTACTCTTTGTTTGAATGGCAGTGGTATTGTAGCAGTCAGGGACAGATTCAGCAGGTCTGTCTGTGGATTCCTCTTCTCTAGCTATCACCAGTGGGAGGTAGGGCCATAGTTGTTTATATCTTTGCCCCACAGAGATTCCAGCAAAATACCATGACTTCTTAGTATTGGGTAGAAAGTAGGCTGACATCAGGACAGAGTCAGGTTGAGCTATTTCACCAAACCAGTCCTCAGAGTCTCTGGCTGTAGCTCTGAAAGGGGCCTTTGTAAGGCTGTAGGACAAAAGCCACATTTACAAGCCCCAGCTTATTGGAGAAAGAGTGGGTAGTTCAAAGTCCTGGGGCCCCCAGTCCAGTCTCACCCCACCAATTTTAATTGCCAAATGGGTTAGTGTAGTGTTTCCTAAGGGTCTCAAATTAGATTATCTCTCAACAATTATTCAGGGACAATCTATCATTTCAACTAAAAAAAAAGTTTAGGCTCGGTGCCTGTGGCTCAAGTTGCTAAGGCGCCAGCCACATACATCTAAGGTGGCAGGTTTGAATCCCCAGCCTGGGCCTGCCAAACAACAATGATGGCTGCAACCAAAAAATGGCCAGGCGTTGTGGCAGGCACCTGTGGTCCCAGCTACTTGGGAGGCTGAGGCAGGACACTTGCTTGAGCCCAGGAGTTGGAGGTTGCTGTGAGCATGATGCCATGGCACTCTACCCAGGGGGATAGCTTGAGGCTCCATCTCGAAAAAAAAAAAATTTAATTGATATATTTTTTTAAAAGCTCAAAATATTCATGGGGAGGAACCAGCTGAAAAACTCTGGCCATATGAAAAATCAGAACAGATCAACTCTCCCAAGAGATACAACAGAAAGTACCATGAACAGAGAAATTGCTGAAATGTTGGAAATAGAATTCAGAGTATGGATGGCAAATAAGATGATTGGAATAGAGGGAAAATATAAAATAGAAATAAAAAAAAATAGTTAAAAGTTGTCTCAAGAAATTAATGAATTCAAAGACAAAGTCACCAAGGATATGGACATAATGTAGAAAAATATAGCAGAGCTTAAGGAATTGAAAAAGCCATTTAAGGAGATTCTAACACAATAGAGACCCTCAGTATTATAGTTGAACAGGGAAAAGAAAGAATTTCTGGACAAAAATTGAAGACAAAACAAGACTTTTGAACTATCTCAAGCATTCAAAGAGGCAGTAAAAAGGAGAACAAAAACAGAATATTCCCTGAGAGAGTTATGGGATCATTACAAAAGATTAAACTCCAACTATAGGGATTCCGGAAGAAGAGGCTGGTCCTAAGGCCATAGATGCTCTACTCCAAGTCATTCTGGTGAGAACTTCCCAAGCATTGGGAGAGACACAGAAATTCAGAGAGTAGATAGTTTCAGAACCTCAGCATGACTCAATCTAAACAAAGCATCTTGCTCTCCCCCTCTCCCCACCTTTCTCCTCTGCTCTCTCTCTCTCTTCTCTTCCCCACTCTCTCCTTATCTCTCTCCCCTCTTTTCTCTTCTCTTTTCTCTTCTCTTCTCTCTCCTCCTTGGTGCTACTCTGTAGCCCCCTCCCCCACCAATAAAGACCTTTGTACAAGCAAAAAATAAATAAATTAATTAATTAAATAAACAAAGTATCTCATAGACACATTATAATTAACTTTGCCAAAGTTAATATGAAGGAGAAAATCTGGCAAGCACCAGGTATAAGAAAAGTCTTAACTACAAAGGGAAAAATATCAAGATGACTGCAGATCTTTCAGCTAAAACTTTTCAAGCCAGGAGAGGATGGTCACCAACCTTTAACCTTCTTAAACAAAACCATTTTCATCCCAGGATCCTGTATCCTGGTAAACTGAGTTTCATTTGTGCTAGAAAAATCAAATATTTTATTGACATCCAAATGTTGAGGAAATTTTCCATAACTAGACCAGCTCTATAGAAAATACTCAGATCCATTTTTTCATAATGAGTAGCACAATGGTCAACCACTAAAGTAAACTCACCCAGAAATTAAAGCACAAAGCCAGGCCTCCACAATGGTGAAGGGATAAAAATAAGTTCTGGACCTCTGAAAAACAAGATGACCAAAACTCTACCATATCTATCAATTCTCTCAATAAATGTGAAAGGCTTGAAGTCTGCTCTAAAGAGGCACAGCCTTGCTGACTAGATGTAAACATTCAGGCCAGATACCTGTTGTGTCCAAGAAACATACCTAACCTCAAAAGATAAAACAAGACTCAGGGTGAAAGGATAGAAAACAGTAATCCAGGCAAATAGAAAGCAGAAAACCACAGGGATTGCAATCTTATTTGAAAATACAATTAAATTTAAAGCAACAAAAATAAGGAAAGACTAGGATAGACACTACATACTTGTCAAGGGAAGCACATAACGTAAGGATATTTCAATAATTAATATTTATTCACCCTACCTGAACACTCCTGAACATTTATAAAACAATCCCTAATTTATCTGGACAGCATGATATCTTTCTGCGCTATAATAGTTGGAGATTTTAATACCTCTTCGGCAGTATTGGATAGATCCTCTATGCAGAAACTAAACAAAGGAATAATAGTTTAAACATGACCCCCAGAACAAATGAACTTAACAGACATATAAAATTTCATCTTAACTAAAGTGAATGAATACACATTCTTCTCATCAGCCCACAGATCATCCTCCAAAATTAATCTTAGGATGCAAGTCTAACCTCAACAAATTTAAAAGAATAGAAATTATTCTGTGTATCTTCTCAGACCATGGAATAAAAGTTGAATTCAACAGCAACAAAAATCTTCATACTCAAAGTCATGGAAACTAAATAACCTTATGCTGAATAACAACTGAGTCAAAGATGAGATTAAGAAGGAAATAATCAGGTGCATGAAGTGAGTGGAGCCTGAGACGAGATCAGAGGCCAAACTCAGGATCTGACAAGATGGCTGGGCTGGCCTGCAGGATTATCAAGGAAACCCAGCATTTGCTGGTGGAACAAGTCCTTGGCATTAAAGCAGAACCAGATGAGAGCAAGGCCCATTATTTTCATGTAGTTATTGCTGGCCCCCAGGATTCCCCCTTTGAGGGAGGGGACTTTTAAACTTGAACTATTCCTTCCAGAAGAATACCCAATGGCAGCTCCTGAAGTATGTTTCATGACCAAAATTTATCATCCTAATGTAGACAAGTTAGGAAGAATATGTTTACATATTTTGAAAGATAAATGGTCCCCAGCACTGCAGATCCGCACAGTTCTGCTATCGATCCAGGCTTTGTTAAGTGCTCCCAATCCAGATGATCCATTAGAGAATGATGTAGCGGAGCAGTGGAAGACCAACGAAGCCCAAGCCATAGAAACAGCTAGAGCATGGACTAGACTATATGCCATGAATAATATTTAAATCAATCCGATCATCAAGTGTGCATCACTTCTCCTGTTCTGCCAAGATTCTTCCTTTTTTGTTTGCATTTAATGGGCACAGTCTTAGAAACATTACAGAATAAAAGCCCAGACATCTTCAGTCTTTTGGTGATTAAATGCACATTAGCAAATCTATGTCTTGTCCTGATTCACTGTTGTAAAGCATGAGCAGAGGCTAGAAGTCTCATCTGGATTGTTACTAAATGTTTAAAAGCAGTGGCCCCTCTCTGCTTTTATTCATTTCCCCCATCATGGTTTAAGTATAAAGCACTGTGAATGAAGGTAGTTGTCAGGGTTAGCTGCAGGGGTGTGGGTGTTTTTATTTTATTTTACCTTTTATTTTTGTGGGGGGAGGTAGTTTTATTTTAATTTTATGGGCTCCTTTCCCCGTTTTTATGGTGATCTAATTGCAGCTAACCAATTCTTTAG
>CAUYTI010021855.1:0-10590 GCA_963575145.1 Galago senegalensis
ATGTACACAAGGCAATACTATGCAGCCATAAAAAATGATGGAGACTTCACATTTTTTATGTTTACCTGGATGGAGCTGGAACATATTCTTCTTAGTAAAGTATCTCAAGAATGGGGAAAAAAGTGTCCAATGTACTCAATACTACTCTGAAATCAATACATAATCACCTACACATTCATATGAATGGTAAAATATAACTATAGTCCAGAAAGTAGAAGGGAAGAGGAGAGAGGGGTGGGGGGAGGGGAGGTGGAAGGAGAGAGGGTATTTGGGGGAACCTCACCTAATGTGCATGATGCAATGATACATTTCAAAACTGTTCAGAAAAGAGTATAATTGTGATGGATGTGTTACTTAGTTCAATGTAAGCATTTCACATTGTATCAGTACACTGAACCCCATAGATCCAACAATGTACAAAGTTACGATTTAATAAACACACATGAAAAAAGAATTGTTCTATGATTTAGTGCCTCCGCCTAGATGACCTTTATCATAATCAAAAGACCACCACAGGATTGAGCCATGAGACTATTAACTCTTTTTCATTCTGTAAACACATGCCCTAAAATCTTTAATAAAAAAAGTCCTGAACGGGAGCAGCACCTGTCTGCTTTGCTACAGACTGGTCTCAGCAGATTTTTTCACAGAAACTGTGCATGTGAATTTCTTGTACTGTTTCTCCCTTCTTCTCTGGACCTGGTGGTCAGGAAAGTCCTCACTAGGAAATTCCAAGTCTGAGGTGTTAATATTCCCTCCTAGGCTACAACACTGCACTACAGAATTCCGGGCAGAATACGGACCAAGCAAAGCCTCAGAGGCCAGGAAGTGCAAGAGGAATATGACAAGAAACAGAGAGAACAGGCTGGGTGCAGTGGCTCACGCCTGTAATCCAAGCACTCTGGGAGGCCAAAGCAGGTGGATTGCTTGAGCTCAGGAGTTCGACACCAGCCTGAGCAAGAGTGAGACCCTCTATCTAAAAATAGTCCCAGCTACTCGGGAAGCTAAGGCAAGAGGATCATCTGAGCCCAAGAGTTTGAAGTTGCTGTGACTATGACACCAGGGCACTCTACCAAGGGAAACAAAGTGAGACGGTGTCTCAAAAAAAAAAAAAAATGCGGAAACAGAACATTGTTACTACAATGTAGCATGTGCACGTTGGTACAGATATAGAAGGAAAGAAAAATAAGCATGCACTGACATTTTGATGTGGAGAGTAATGATGAACATTTACTATGTGCTAAGCAATTAACAGACACTACGTTGTTTAGCCCTCCCTCCTTATGAGACAAGCATGCTGGAGACCAAAAGTGTGAGGAGCCAATCATCACGTTCTCCTGAATTTTTCCAGGAATGCTTTTGGCAGCCTGGGAATCCAGGAAGTTGTGAATGGTGGAAAACTGAGGTAGTGAGGGACTCAGAATGTAAGCCAGGACATGGTGGAGATGACTGAGAAGGAGAAGGGAGGACTGGGATGCTAACAGATGGAGGTTACAGAGAGAGTGAAGAACATGGTGAACAAACCTAACCAAGAGAAGGAATCCTGGAAATTGGGATGAGATTTTATTTTGAAATGTCAAAAATTTTAATACATCAAAAATAACATTCTTTGAAACTATTACAATTTATAAGAAGAAATGGAAACATTTTGTATGTCAACTTAAAGCTTCCAAAATTATTTTAAGGGGTATTCAAGCAAAACATCTGTAGTGGCCTCACTCTCTTTGCCAGATATCTAACTTTATCAAGACATCCCATGTCTGTTTTCTTCTCTAGACCAACTGAGTTGACCTAATCAAATAAATACTATCCCCCTTGCAAGTGACTGAGAAACAGCAGGGATTCAGAAATCCCTGGTTCAGAAATAGACATACACTTTCATCTGGGTCAATATGTTGAGGGAGTTCTGCTAGGAGCTTCTGGGAATAGTTTCCTGCCATCCCGAGAGAACCATAGGAAGAGACTTCTATATATGGTTGCCTGGGCTTGCTGCTGCCATCTCATTACCAGCTTGTGGATGAAGGCAGGTAAAGCTATGAAAATCAACAGGAAATGGAGCCAGGGCCACTGAATTAATTCAGTCCTGAAATGGCTATACCTCTTGACTTGATTATGAAAGCTTATATACTTGCACATTTTTAAGTCAGCCGAAGTTGGATTCTGCTACTTACAGATAATAGCATCTTTTTTTTTTTTAAAGATGGGGTCCTGCTATATCAGGTTGGTCTCAAACTCCTGGCCTCCAGTGATCCTCCTTCCTCAGCCTCCTGAGTAGCTGGGACTACAGACTCCAGCAATGGTACTATCACACCTGGCTAGATAAAAGCATCTTTTTTTTTGAGACAGGAGCCTCAAGCTGTCCCACCAGGTAGAGTGCCGTGGCATCTCAGCTCACAGCAACCTTCAACTCCTGGGCTCAAGGGAGTCTTCTGCCTCTGCCTCCCAAGTAGCTGGGACCACAGGCGCCCGCCACAACGCCTGGCTATTTTTTGGTTGCAGCCGTCATTGTTGTTTGGCGGACCCAGGCTGAATTCGAACCCGCCACCTTGGGTGTACATGGCTGGCACCTTAGCCACTTGAGCCACAGGCGCCAAGCCAATAAAAGCATCTTAACTGAAGATATGATTTCCCCTGCCTTCTAAAAGTCCAAATCCCACAAAATTCCCAATGTCATATGTACAAGAACCACCCCCTCCCACTAAATCTTCACTAAGCATCTGCAGGAAAGCAGTCCTCTCTAGGGCCTCTGAACCCACATTTCATTGGCCTTTTCTCACCTCTTTCTTTGTACTATAGTTGTCATGTAACTTCCTGTTTATTGCACCCCAAGACCTACAGAATAAAAAGGACTTCATGTGGCTCATATGTACTCATGATGAGGCCTATTTTCCTTTCCCACTCTTTATTAACTGTTGGAAGCTGCAGTTACACTCAGTGTCCTACAATTCAAACACTTCTTACTCTTTAAAGTTTCTTTGCCTTTGAGAGCAAGTTATTCCCACTTCCTGGAATAGAAGTGCCCACCTGGTGCATGTAACAAACATCTCCAAGACTCAGCTCAAACATGGATGGTTCCCCCCATTTTCTTCCCTGAGCTCTGGGCCCTAAGACAGATTGATACTCTTTCATCTTGTAGGAGTTACCCCCACTGTGTTGTTAGTTCGTTTTCATGTCTGTTTTCTTTTCTAGACCATGAAGGATGATGTTCTATTCATCTTGGTATTCCCAGTGCCCAGCACATTTTGAATACCTGGTAAAAGTTAACTGAATTTTTGTAACTGTCTTGGCTACATAATGAATCTTTGGTGATTTTGAGAGTTTTGAGAGCTAAACTGGATAGTTCACTCACTTTTGTATTTAAGAAGTTTTGGACAGTGTCTGACACATAACTGGAGTCAATAATTATTTGTAAATATAAGTTCCTTCTCCCAACCTAGATGACATTTAAGGCAGTTATCCACCTCTTCTCTGTCATCCCTCTGGTACTCATCATAATCAAGACGGTTCTGTTAACTCTGTGGCTCAAATCTGTCTTCTTTCTAACTAACCCCCACAGACTATTCTGTCTGCCAGCACACAGTATAATCTGCCATTGGGGCCATCAGCTTTTGGCACTGCCTGCCATTTCGTTTCAGCGGTTAATCTAGGGGCTGGAATGTCTGAGAAATCCACAGCTCCCATCGGTCCCACGTTTGGACTGTAGAGCTTGTCCCTGCTTCTCCCATACCCATGGTTGACAGTGAACCAGAGCTGGGACGGTCCCTGGCAGTGACCGTCCACTGTCCAGGTGCCACACTCTGTGTGGAGGTCGGGACATGAAGGCCAGGGGTGGGAGTGGGTATAAAGTCCAAGGTCACACAGCGAACCCGGGTCGTAAGTGGGCCTAAACGTAGGGTTTCTGCTCGGCTCGAGGACTAGGGAGTGGGGAGCCCAGCGCCCTCCTCCCCCTCGCCGTGACTGAAGGAGGTCTCACCGCAGGCCGCTACAGCCCCACGCTCACTCCCGTTCGGGCTCCGGCGCTGCTGGGCCGCTCGCACAGAACCAGCCAGCTGTTGTCTCGGTGTCACGGGCGACAGGCATCGGCCACTTCCGGTACCTGGGCCGCACTCCAGCCAATCAGCTAGCGCCGCGAGCCGCAGCTGCAACAGGTGGTCAGCGCGCCAACGCCTCCTGGACTTTTCCAGCTTTCCTTTTCGCCGGTTCGCAACCTGATCCACCCCCCCACCAAGCCGCCGCCTGTCTAGGTGGCTCCCAGGAACAACCCTGTGTACTGGGCGACGGCCATCCCGGCCCCAGATCACTGACGAGCCGAGTCCTCCCGATTTCCTAGAACGGCTCCGGGGAGGAACTTCCGCTCCGTGGCCAGCCGCTCTGTGCACTGGTGTCGCTTTACCGTCATTTCTCTGGAGAAGTTAGAAGTCGGCTTCACTTTCCTACGGAGATGGCCTACCTGTCCCCTTTCACGCGTCCTACCTACATGCCTCTTATTCTCTAGCTCCGTGAATCTGATAAACACAGGTTACTAGATCCTAGGAAGAGGCGGTCACGGCGGGGGCGAAGGGAGAAATGCTCAGAGTTCAGACATGGCTGGGGAGGAGTGATGTTGGGCCGAATTCTGAAGGTTGAGCGGGCATTACCTAGCTGAAGCGTATAGGAGAAGGCGGTGCAGGCAATGGGAACGGCATTCTGCGTTAGCCTTATATTCCCTGAGCAACGTTGGGCCGTTCTCGCCTTAGAACCTTTGTACTCCTTACACTAACTTTGCACAACAAACTTCTTGTTTGTAAGTCTCAGCTCAGATATCATTACGTTGAAGAAGTCTTCCATCTTATCTAATGTTGCCTTAAATTACCCATCCCTCCCAAATATGAGTTACAAGGAAGGACTACCACTGTCTCTGGGGCTGACCTTGCACCAGTTACGGGGAAAAGGAAGGTATGATTAGCAAAGCCTGGATCACATAATCCTGTGAAAATAGGGAAAGGAGTGACCCTCAGAAAGCGACTGTGAGGGTTTTTTTGTTTGTTTTGTTTTGGGTTTTTTTGAGCCCCAAGCTGTCCCCCTGGGTAGAGTGCTCTGGCATCACAGCTCACAGCAACCTCCAACTCATGGACTCAAGCAAGTCTCCTGCCTCAGCCTGCCAAGTACTTGGGACCACAGGCGCCTGCCACAATGCCCGGCTATTTTTTGGTTGCAGCCATCATTGTTATTTGGCGGGCAGGAGTGGATTCGAACCCGCCACCTTAGTTGTATGTGGCTGGCGCCTTAGCCACTTGAGCCACAGGGGCTGAGCCAGGGATACTGTGTTTATATCCAGTATGCAACCTAGCAAAAAGAAAAACTTCTTGAATTGATCACTGAGATTAGGCCCTAGACTCTAAGGTCCATCACCTTTGCCATTCACACACCAATATCCTTAACTCTCTGTCCTACCAACTGCATGGGAAATTTGTTAAACCTGAATCAGTCAGAATGCCTATTTTCCTTGCCCAAGCTGTTAACAGTGAGAGGAAAAATCATACATTTTGGAGAAGAGCCCAGATTTTTATGGTCTCTGCTTTCCAGAGATCTTTGACTTGTGCCCAGAAATAATTTCCTGTTTTCCTAGTCAGCTTCTTTACCATTTTCCACAGTGGCCATTTCAACCTTCTGCACTCTGACAAATCTTTCGCCAAGCCATAATCCAGGAGGTGTCAACTTCCATCACAATAGTTACCAGATACGTTTATCACAAGGAAAGGTATCCAGACTACAAAAGTATGCTGCATCAGAGCCAAGGGTGGAAGACATTTATCTACCTGTGTTAAAGGGCATCTGCCTCAATAGCATAAATCAGTGATTCTCAACATTGGCTGCATATTGGAATCACCTGGGAATTTTAAAACTACTGTTATATCTGCTACTATTCACATAGATTTGTATAAGTTGATCTTAGATATGATCTGGGCACGGGTTTGGTTTGGTTTTTAACTTTCCAGGTAATTCTAACAGACAGTAAAGGTTAAAAACTGATCACATAGGTCAGTGGTTCTCAAATGTGTTCTATAAATCAGCATCATTGCATCATGTGGGAACTTGTTAGAAATGAAAATTCTTGGTTCAGCGCCCATAGCTCAGTGGTTAGGGCACTGGCCACATACACCAGAGCTGGCGGGTTCGAACCCCGACCAGGACTGCTAAACAACAATGATAACTACAACAAAAAAATAGCCGGGCACTGTGGCGGGCGCCTATAGTCCCAGCTACTTGGGAGGCTGAGGGAAGAGAATCACTTAAGCCCAAAAGTTTGAGGTTGCTGTGAGCTGTGACACCACAGCATTCTACTGAGGGCAACACAGCGGGACTCTGTCTGAAAAAAAAAAAAAGAAAAGAAAAGAAAGAAAGAAAATTCTTGGCCTGGCCGATGGTCCACACCTATGGTCCTAGCACTCTGGGAGGCCAAGGCAGGAAGATCTCTTAAACCTAGGAGTTTGAGGTTGCTGAGCTAGGCTCATGCTATGGCATGCTGGCCTTGGGGCAACAGAAGAGTGATACTCTGTCCCCCACCCCACCCCCCAAAAAAGAGAAGAGTGAAGAGAGAAAAAAGCAAAGGAAAGAAAGAAAAGAAAGAAATGAAAATTCCTGGGTATGGTGGCTGACGCCTGTAATCCGAACACCCCAGGAGGCGGAGGCAAGTGGATAGCTTCAGCTCAGGAGTTCAAGAAGCCTGCAACTGTATCATCTAAAAATAGAGAAATTAGTGGTGTGTGCTTATAGTCCTAGTTATTTGTGAGGCTGAAGCAGGAGGATGGTGTGAGCCCTGGAGTCTGAGGTTACAGTAAGCCATGATAACAGCACTGCATTCTACCTGGGATGAAAGAGCAAAACTGAAAAATTAAAAAGAGGGCGGCGCCTGTGGCTCAAAGGAGTAGGGTGCCGGCTCCATATGCCAGAGGTGACTGGTGGTCCCAGCCCCAGCCAAAACCTGCAAAAAACAAAACAAAACAAAAATTAAAAAGAAATGGGCCAGGCTCAGTGGTTCACACCTATAATCCTAGCACTCTGGGAGGCCAAGGCAGGTGGATTGCCTGAGCTCACAGGTTCAAGACCAGCCTCAGCCAGAGTGAGACCCTCCCATCTGTAAAAATAGTGGGGTGTTGTGGTGGGCACCTGTAGTTTCAGCTACTAGGGAGGCTGAGGCAAGACAATCACTTGAGCCCAAGAGTTTGAGGTTGCCCTGAGCTGTGAGGCCATGGCACTCTACTGAGGGAGACAAAGCGAGACTCTGTCTCCAAAAAAAAAACTGAAAAGTCTCAGGCCCCATTCATAGATCCCCTAAGTCAGAAACTCTGGAGTTGGAGCTCAGCAGTCTGTGTTTTAACAAGCCCTTTGGGGCTCTGATGACACTAAAGTATGGGAATCATTCGCCACAGCATTGGCAGTGCTTCATTTGATCATACATTGGTCATAAATGAAAAGGATAAATCATTTCCTCTTGACTAGTCCCTGCCCACCATCTCCTTGATTACACTAGGCACCTCAGCTGCCATGTGGAGAAATGGGAAGCTACTGAGGGAAGGAGACCAGGTAATATGGTCCATAAATACTATACCCATTTTCTGTGTGTGTGATGATGTGTATAGGCAGGGGCTCATGCTTCAAGGTCTACAGACAGACTCAGAGCATCCATAGAATCAAGTTTATAAGTAACCATGAACAGTTCTATTACTCTTGGGGAAAAAACGATAGGTAAGAATCTTGACCACCCTTCTGTATTCACACAGGGACACATACATGGAAAATAAAAGACTACTGCTCTTATTCTCTCTTGTCTATCTGTGGAAGATGTGAGAGGAAGGGCTACAAGCACTGGCTGCACTCCCTTCTTATACTTTAGACCATATCATCTCTCAAATTAGTTTACAACTCTGATTTTGCCCTAGTGTTATTCAAAAATCATATTTTCAGTTATCTGTGCACCATATTCCAAGTATTACTGAACTGTTAGTGTCTGCAAACTGTCCTCTCAGACTTTAACAACAATTGTAAGATACTGTTAGGATTCTGTAAGAAATAACTAGAAGATTTACACCCACCTTGCTAAAGCTGAGTCAGGTTCAATTAGGCCCTCAGTGTTCCCCCTTTCACCTCCAGCCATGAAGATGTAAGGAAACAGAGCAAAAGGGCAACTTCCTACTCTATAGTTATCAATTATATGAATGGTCCCTGACTTATGATGGTTAGACTTGGGAGTTTTGGGCTTTATGATGGTGCGAAAGTGATATACATTCAGGAGAGTCCATACTTTGAATTTTGATCTTTTTCTGGACTAGTGATAGGCAGAACAATACTACTTCAAGATGCTAAGTGATCATGAGGGTAAACAATTGATACTGTCAGCAGGCATGTCAAACCTTTTTTTTTTTAATTTTTCTCTGCTACACATCAGAAGAATAAGAGTTGTCTTGGGCCACACATCAAACACATAAACATTAATGAAATTTGATTAGCAAGATAAAAAAAGGTCCATGCATATTGTTTGTGATATCTGACACTACAGATAAGAGAAAAAGGTCCTCACAAAATCAGCATGCAGTGCGTGGGCTGTAGGTTGGACACCCCTGCTCTACAATGTACTATGTTGCCAGGTGATTTTGCACAACTATAGACTAATGTAAGTGTCCTGATCACATTTAAAGTAGGCTAGTCTAAGCAATGAGGTTCAGTAGGTGAGGTGTATAAAATGCACTTTGGCTTGGTGTAGCACAGTGGTTATGGCACCAGCCACATACATCAAACACTGGCGGGTTCAAACTGGCCAAGGCCAACTAAACAACAATGACAACTGCATGATGTTGTGGCAGGTACTTGTAGTCCCAGCTACTTGAGAGGTTGAGGCAAGAGAATCACTTACGCCCAAGAGGTTGCTGTGAGCTGCAGAGCCACGCACTCTACCCAGGGCAACATAGACTCTGTCTCAAAACAGACTTATGATGTTTTCAATTTATCATGAGTTTATCAGAACATGGTTCCATTGTAACTCAAAGGTCATCTGTACCAAGGAGACCAGAGCAACCAGTTGTGAACCTGACTCAGCAAGGTCATGTTATTACTGTGCTCAAATGGTAGATCCTTCCTGGCCAATTCTTTTTTTTATAAGTAGGTACATTTATTTTTTCAGATTAGCATAAGGGTACAAACAATTAGGTTACAATGTTTGCATTTTTAGGTAAGGTCTCTGTTATAATTGTGTCCCCACACACACCCAGGAGGTGTGCCATATACCCTTACATTATGCCTATTAGGTGGGAGCACACCAATCCCCCTCCCTTTTCCCCTCTCCTCCCTGCTTCATCCCCTCCCCCATCTTGAATTAAATTGGGTTTTTCTTTTGTGTGGGCATGTATTAGTTAGTTTGGGCAAATCTTCTAAGCCTAAGAGGTGCCCCTGGGGTCCTGTAAGGTCCCACCTCTCTCTTAAGTGACGCTGCCTGCTCCTTTCACATGGGATAAAATGTAACAGCATCCAAAACCTTAGCCTCACAATAACTATTTCATGGTTTGGTGATAAAGAAGAGAAGGTTGCCCTAGAAGAGGAGTCAGTGCTGGGCTTCCAGAAGGTGAACTAGATGTGCTGGTAAGAGTGCTGTCCTGGAACGGAGCAACAGAACAGTGTACCAAGGAGCAAGTTATCAGAAGACAAAGCAGAAGAAAGCTGTACCCTAGCCTGTGAGGCTCCTCACCAGGGGTCTGGGGGCTTCGCAAGGTCAGCAAAATATTCAGCACAATTGCCAGTACTTGTAAGACACCACTGAGCCAGACGTAGTAATGCTCTTGCCCATTTATCCAATCCCTGAACATGTCTTAGAGCCCCAACCTGCACAACAGGCAGCTGCTACTAGTTAGTGTGAATTCACCCATGACATCCTGGGCCCAAGGCAGTCCTACATGAATATTTCTGAGGCTCTATTTTGAGAAAATAACTTGGGAGAAAAATGAAGTCCCATTGTCTCCCATATTCAGGAACACATAAGCTCCCAGTGTGATTAGAGAAGCTTAAGGCTGCTCAGAATGACTCACATTCTATTTTGTTGTTGTTAGTGTTAAGACAAGTCTTAACTTTGTCACCTTGATAGAGGGCATAGTGTCATAGCTCACCTCACACTATTGGGCACAAGCAATCCTCTTGCTTCAGCCTCCCAAGTAGCTGGGATTACAGGCGCCGGCCATAACACCCAGCTTTGTATTCTATTTTTTTTTAAGTTAGTTGCCAAATAATAGTTGTATATATTTGTTGTGTGCAACATGATGTCTTGAAATATATATACTTGTACATTGTGAAATGGCTTAATTGAGCTAATTATCGTATGCATTACCTCACATGCTTACCACTTAAACTTTACTCTCTTAGAGATTTTCAAGAATACAATACTCGAGGCTCGGCGCCTGTTGCTCAAGTGGCTAAGGCGCCAGCCACATACACCTAAGATGGCAGGTTGGAATCCAGCCCGGGCCCACCAAACAACAATGACGGCTGCAACCAAAAAATAGCCAGGCGTTGTGGTGGGCTCCTGTGGTCCCAGCTACTTGGGAGGCTGAGGCAGGAGACTCG
>CAUYTI010021861.1:0-16205 GCA_963575145.1 Galago senegalensis
TGAGTGAATTAACGAGGGAAACAGAGACTTGTTCTGGTGACTGACCACCACAGGGCCCCAGAGTGAAGCAGGAGAGCCTGTCAGGCAGCAGATGCTGAGAGTGGTGGGCAGGGGCTGTGGGCTGCTGTGGAAGAGGGTGCCGCCTCTCAGAGTCGCAGCTCAGACACTGAGGCCCCCAGCTCAGGTGATGTCTAAGGCAGCCCGAGGGGCTATATTTGCTGCCAAAGCACACGTCTAGCTTCTCCCCAGTGGCATCACACAGAATCCAGTTGGTTACTGTCACTATGTTCCCAGGCTCTCCAGGGCTCCAGGTTTTAGAATCTCTGTCACAGTCCCTGGCCCCCTGGTGTGCCCAGGATGGGGGTCAGGTGGGGACTGTCCCTTTGTGTAGTTCTCTTTCAGCTTGAGAACAAAATACATCTCTCTCCACTGCTGGGTATCTTCTCCCTGTGTGATCAACTTGTGAGTGTGCCTGGGACTTTTTCTGTTCTCTAACTGAAAGTGCTATGTCCTGAAAGTTCCCTTAGCCCTAGGTAAACCAGGACAGTTGGACACTTACTATGCCTCTGTTCAGCCTGATGGGCTCCTCCCTGATCCACCGTGTGCTACACTTGAGAGTCCCCAGACCAGGCTGCCTGCCAACACTGCATCATGGCCAGGTGTCCCCACACTACTCTGCCTCTTCCCAGGGATCCCAGCTTCCTGCCCCGTGGGTCTGTCCCGTCTCCTCTTTCAGCCCAAGACTCAGGCTTGCTCTGGATTCTCTTGTCAAGACCTTGGTCAGGAGGCCTGGAGGGATTAAGGACCACAGGTGCACTGTGTGTGTTTCTGTGTGCTGTTTCTGTGTGTGGGTGTGGCTGTATGTGTCTGTGACTTTGTGTGCAGGTGTCTGTGTGTGCAAGTTTGTCTGTGCACACATACATATGCGTATGTGTGTGCAGCATCGCTCTGAGCAGGAATCAGAGGGGAGGGCTTACCTGTCCAGGGCTACCTGCCAGTGTTGTTGTTTGGTCAGTGGCACCCATCTAAGTTCCCCGGAGTAGTAGGAGTGGTCCACCCCACCAAGCATCAGCGTACTGCCTCTCTTTCCCCCACTGGAGGAGAAGAAGAGGAAAGGGTTCATTGCCATGAACAATGGGCAGCATTCTTCACTAGGCTCTGTCTAATGGTTTGCTGTCATTGCTCACTCAATCTGGAGTCCCATGCAGCCTAGGAAGCAGCACGACTATGATCTCCATTTTATGGATGGGGATGTTGAGGCAAAGAGGGGTTGAATACCTGTCCACAGCTGGTCACACGGCAAGTGAGTAGCAAAGCTGAGATTTGAATCTGGATAATCTGGCTTTTGAGCTGGGCTCCAACCACCCTATTCTTCAAAAAAGGGCTAAGTCCCCTTCAGCGAAATCAGAGCAGACTCTGAGATGCAGCCAGAGGGTCTATGGCCAGGGACAGCTGACCTCTACTTTGTCCAGTCTGTCATTTTCGAGTAAAACCAAGCCCCAATGGGTTCTAAAGGCTGGGTGTTAAGGCTCACATGGGGCCTGGTACTTGTGCCACCCATGGAACCCTGTGCCTAGAAGAGCCCTGTGTTTCTGCTATCACTGCTTTGCAGGAATTGGTTTTTATATTTTTGTATGTTTTTGACATAGACTCTCAAAACTCCTGGGCTCAAGCGATACTCCTATTTTGGCCTCCAGAGTAGCTGGAACTACAGGTGCCTGCCACAATGCCCTGCTAGTTTTTATGTTTTTAGTAGAGTGGGCATCTTGCTCTTGGTCAGGCTGGTCTCAAACTCCTGCGTTCAAGCGATCCCCCCACCTCAGCCTCCCAGAATCCAAGGATTACAGGCATGAGCCACCAGGCCTGGCCTGTTTCACAGTTTTTAATACTTTTTGAACAAGGGTTCCCACATTTTCATGTGCACTGGCCCCTGCACATTATATGGCCAGACCTGGGTTCACAGTAAAATCTTAGTGAGGGAGGAACATCCCTGCAGAACCCTCTCCTCCCATGTTCAGTCCATCAGCAAATCCTATTCCCTCTGCCTACAGCCTCCGTCCAGACTCCCTACTGATCTCCCCTGGGCCTGGCAGCCACCCATTTTAAGCCTCCCCACCTACACTCTGTTCATTCATTTTCCTCCCAGTGGGTGTCCAGAGTGAGCTGTCAAAATGGAAGTCAGATGAGGTCTCTTCCCTGCTTAGTCCCCTGCCACAGGCCTCTGTTTCCACTTAGGACAAAGCCCCAGGGAAGCCTCATTTCTCCCACCTCCCCCAGGACTCCAGCCATGCCGTGTCCCCTGTAGGTCCCCCCTGCCCGGGCTCTTCATGCTCACTTCTCCTCTAGACCTTGGCACTCAACACTTCTCTGGGCCTGGCTCTCAGCATCTCAATCCTGACTCTCTCCCTTGGCAGAGGTCTCAGCGCAGAGTGGCTGTTTCCTACCGCTCAGCAGAGAATGCACCCTCATCCCTGTCCATTCTATCAGCCTGACTCATTGCTTTCCCAAAACCAGTTACTGTATGGAATTATCCATTTTCCTTTATTTATTTACTTACTGCCTGTCTGCTTCATGTGTACAGAACAGTCCCCAGCACGTGCCAATTATTTCCATTGGATACAAGTGTTCCTGAAGCTTAAGGAGTTCAATATCTTTCTTGGGTCCAGGCGATGGGGCCAGGGTGTAAACCCAGGTTCCCTGAGCTATAGCCTCAACCACCAGACTCTCTGCCCCCTGCATGGCTCCGTGGGGTCAACCACTGCCTTGGTGGGGGAAAATATGTTCTGTCAACAGGGTCCTCCTTTTGTCTATGCTCCACCATTCTCCCTGATTCCCTACCAGACCCTAAGGCTATCAAGGGACTGCAGCCTTTCTAATGGAGCTCATGGACAGGAAACTTAACTGATGGATTAACACCAGCCATGAGGGTATTCCTGAGGGCTGGGTTCAAGTCCTACCACTACCGGGACCTGACTGTGCAACCTTATGCAGTGCCCCTCTCTGAGCCTGTTTTCTCCTCTATTGTATGAAGGGACTAGACTGGAGGGGTCATCAAATTTTTCCGGTAAAGGGCATGTTGTTACTCTTTTAGGATATGTGGGGCTAACGTCTGTGACACTGCTCAACACTGCCACAGCATGCAGAAGTGGCCATGTATGACACATTAATATGATCGTCGTCTAATAAAACTTCATTTACAAAAACAGAGGATGGGCCAGATTTGGCCCCCCAACTATAGTTTTCTGACTCCTGGACTAGAGGAGTCTAGGCAGTCTGTAAGGAAACTTCTGGATCAGATAGTCTTTAATTTTTCATGCAACCAAAAGTGTCTTACAGTGAGTTAGGGAAAGGGCTTGTCTAGCCCACACTTACCTGGTCAAGTAGAAGGCAAAGAGGTTCTCAGAAAGGCGGCCATTCTTCCAAAGATTGTCAAAGACAGGGGTGACTCTAGCCTGGGCCATTTTAGGGTAGGCCAGTCCCAGGATGCCATCAAATGGTGCACGAGACCCAAACGCATGGTCCTGCCAGATGCTTTGGACAAATGTCTGGTCAATGTCCTCAAGGTCCCCGATCTGTGGGAGAAAAGGATGTTCCTGTGTAAGGGTTTGGGAAGTGGGGTAGGGCTAGGCTATGGGTTGTCAGTGGCAGGAAGTGGGTGAGGAGATTCCACCAGTACCACAGAGGGAACTGAAGCAACTGTGGCTGGGGCTGCACCTCAGATGGTCATGAAAGGTGAGAACGAGAGAGTGGGTTCTGTGGGCTGTGCTGTGGGATGTAACCAGCGCCTGCACCTTCCTCCTGCCAACTGAGATTAGTCAGGTAGGCTCTGACCCTTTTCCCAAGTGGGGAGACTAAGGCTCCAAGTGTGACTAAATGGTACCCATTTGAAGACAAATGGGTAGAGAATAGAGTCATTTTTTTGGTACCACCATGATCTGATGACAGAGTGGTCTTTCGTGCATCCCCTTGGGAACACAGTTGCCTATATTACATAGCCAGTAGGTTTCTTATGAAAATTCTGCCTGGAAAACAGTCTCTCTGTCTCTCTCTCTCTGTGTGTGTGCATACACATTACATATGGTGAAGCACTTTGCAGGAGGGAGTCTCTAGTTTTTTTTGGACCTCAAAGTCCTGCAAGGCCTGCAAAGGTAACAAGCCTTTTAATAGGATGCTGCTGAATCTATGGGCACCTCCTTTCCCTGCCTAGCCAGAGGCCCCAGGCATGTTCTTCCCCCTCCTGAAATCGTCCCACTTCTACCTCGATCCTTATTCACTTCTTAGCTTTGTTGCTTGCCAGCTGTGTGACCCAGCCTTGATTAAGGCCC
This sequence comes from Galago senegalensis, assembly GCA_963575145.1. Lineage (NCBI taxonomy): Eukaryota > Metazoa > Chordata > Mammalia > Primates > Galagidae > Galago > Galago senegalensis. Next base: position 4,326 of record CAUYTI010021861.1, read on the forward strand.
TTACTATCTTTGTACCCTCCTCTGTAAAATGGAGATGTGAATAGTGTTGGCCAGTAATAGTGCCGTGTCGTGAGAGTTAAACAAGTTATTACAACCGAAGGGCCAGCACAGTGCCTGACACAGTGTGAGAGAATAAAATTGGGCAATTTTCGCCGACCTCTGTCCCTGTTCCCAGCAAAGTTAGCCTCATGCTAACTTTATCCAAGCCCCTGCAGCAACTGCTCCCACCCTCTGGCTTCATTGGCCCTCCTGATGAGTTTGCATGCTGGCAGGGGCACTACCTCCCCAGGATATAGCCCCACAGGGGCCAGCCACTGGCAGAGTTTGGGAAAGATGGTATTCCCTGCTGAGATGGCATCTGGTCTTGTGAATGGTGTGAGCACCCTGCCTCCACCTCTGGTTTCCATGTTACCTTAAGAGTGTCATAGCCAACAATTCCCAGTATGTCCCCAGAGCCATATCTGAGTTTAACAGTGCGGACCGGACCAGTGGGCAACTTGAATGTGGAAGATCTCTGAGGATTGAAGTGTTCGTGTGTATCTGCAAGCAAAAGGGGTGGGCATCTGTCAGGCCTGCTGAGGACTGAGGAGCCAGTGGTGGAAGGATACAAGAGACAGGGTGCAAAGAACACTCACTGCAGGACTCAGAGAAGCATAAGGCCGAGGGCACCCAGAAGTCAGCAGAGCCTGTGTCAAAGACGACTTTAAACGTCTGAGGGGGTGTTCCAATGGTGATGAGGCCAACATAGACCAGCTGCCAAGGCCAGGAAGGGGTGGTTAGGGCAGGCTGGCCATACCCTGATTCCCAGAGTACTGGCTTTCATAGTGTTCTCATTTTTCTCAAAATTACTTACCACAGCTCTAACTTGCAGCCCTTGCTCAAGCTAATGCCTTCATTTGAGAAACCCTCCAGCCTTCCCCAAAGCTCTCCACATCCTTCCCATCCTCTAAGGCCCAGCCTGGGTGCCTCCTCTTCTAGGCAGCCCTCCTAAGTTCCCCACAGGTCACAAAGAGCCTTCTTTCCTCTAAACACATCACACAGTGTCAGTAACAAACAGTTGGTATTTCTATCTGAGGTTTATTTCTCTGGCTGCGCTACAGGTTACTGAAGATGAGATGGAACCCCTAGTAATCAGTAACAATGATTATATTGTTAGTTCATCATGGCGTCTCACACCCCAGGGCTCAATAGCTTTTTCTTGGTGTGATTCTTAGGGTGGAAGAGGCTTCTCTAACTAGGGCCTCAAACTTGATTTGCACTTGGCTTTGTTGTCAATTGATCAGGCATGGCTCACCCTTCATTGTGGCTCCAATAGCTCAGTTATTTGCTTAGTTTAGAAAGGGCAAAGTCCCCCCAAACAAGCACTGCTGTGGTTCACAGGTGCCAAGTGACATATCATTGACACAGGAATTGACGTTTACCTGGTATCTGGTCAATGCTGGGCCCAATCACTGCCAAACAACAACCAAGTGTAGGAGAGACTTCTTTTCTGGGGGTGGGCCCCTGTCTCCATGTTTCACCTTCAGGAGCCCAGCCCTAACCAACCCCCTGGCTCATGCCCCAGGTGGAGCCCCAGTGATTGGCAGGAGGCCCAGGAGCATACTCCAGAGCTCCATCCTCCCAGCATACTCACATCCAAGTAGTTCCTCAGGGGTTCATAAGTCACATCCTTCTGATCTTTACTAAGAAACTTGGCTGGCCTATAAGGGTACTTTTCAAGGTATTCTTTCAGCATGCCATTTTCCTCAAGGTTTTCTCGCATAGATTTGACCTTCATCAGAGGGACTCTTTAACAGAACATGGGAAGAAAATCAAATGAGAGATAGCAGTCTGATGCCCCTTGCTACAATGTGACTGTCACCCCCTGCTTTATAAGTGTGCTGTGCATTTTCTGAACATTTTAATGAGTGTTGTCATATTCTTGTGACAGGCCATCCAACACAATGAGAAACATGGCAGGAGATGTAGGTGATCTAAGTTTGAATCCAGGTTCTCTTTTATAATCTCAGGCAAGTCATATGACTGTTCTGAGCCTCAGTTTCCCTATCTGTAAAAATGGTGGAAAGATAAGGCTCCCCCTCACATAAAATGTTTGGAGGTTCTCAGTGAGGTGGCAGAGGTGCTGCACCTGCCATATATCAATAACAGGTCTTGATGGTGATGGCCATTCCCATTGCTATTGTCATCTCAATGGTTTTTCTTAAGGCAGCCTAGAAAGGAGATAGAGTGGGGATCATCATCCTTTCATTACAGGGGAGGGAGGAATTTACAGTGCAGTATCTTGTGACTTAGTTGTGGTCTCACTACTTTTAACTGGCAAACCTGGGTCTAGATGTAGCTCTCCTGATCTCTCCAGGGCTCAATCAGAAAAGAGGGCTGAGAGAGGAAGCCAGGATGTGAGAAAACTCAAAGTTTCTGAGGTGGGTAATAAGTGAGGGAAATGAAGAGGGTAGAGAAAGAAGAATGAGTTGAAACAAAAAAGAAACAGAGTTCTGCATACACAGTGACACCAAACGAGGTGAAGAAATAAAGGAGAGAGATGTGGAGATAGAGATGGAATCTCAGAGATACATACACAAGGTTACAGAGACACAGCGGAGAGAAGACCTAGAAAATTATGCAGAAGAAATGCTGTTTCTAGATGGGACCACATCTCTGGTTGCACAGGTTGTGCACTGAACAGTTCTGGGAAGTGCCATTCACGTAGCTTATGATGTGACTGGTGCACTTAGAGGAGTGTAACCCCTCAGACTTTCCCCAGAACTCTGGGTCACACATGCATTGGCAAACTGCTCATCAAACAATGGAGACTTGTACTTCGTGAAAGTCAGAGAATGATTCTGTTTCCTTTTTAATTCCTGCATTGGAAGGAGAATAAAGGTGAGAGAATAAGAGGGCAAGAAAGAGAGCTGATGTCTCTTCTCCCATAACTTACCTGACCAAGCATTCTGAGAGGGCCACCAGCCCGAGGACCACAAGGCACTTCATGCTCCCTTCCTGGGTTTAAAGCACTCAAGAAAGCAAGTTCTAAGTATACAGTGGATGTCAGGAGTTGCTCATTTTAAATATGCTCCGACCTGCCCTAATTACCCCCTTGAGGGCCACTCTGCTTGATAAGAAATCGATGCCTTCCTGATAAGATCTTTACCCCTCCCCATCAGTGTTTGTGAGTAGGGACCTAAAAAATTCTCAGGAAACAGAGATTTCTATTGCAATGTCTTCCTTGGGGCTTGGATGAAAAGACAAAACCAAATTACTGACAAGACTTTCTTGTGGCAGCCCTAGAAGGAAGATTCTTACTATCTTGGAGATAAAGACACTGGGAATCGTGTGCTCAAAGTAAGTTTGACAATCATGATCTTATGCATTTTTTTCAGCAAGCCCATGAGTTATTCATTCTTGTCCTCTTTTGCGAGGAGATTGCTAGGAGGAAGAGTAGTCAAATTTCAGAGAAGTGTTGGGAGCACCCCACTGACTGAAGTGGCTTTAGGTGGTGGGATGTCATAGGGTGGGGGCATCTGATGCCAACCCAGGCTCAGCTGTATGACAATTGTACAATTTTAATATCAAAAGAAATGTGATATATGCCTCCCACAGATACTATTTTTATACAATTAGCATTTATTGAGGACCCACTGTGCTCTAGAGCCTGGGCTAGTTACTGTGAAATCAAAGTTGAGTAAGACACAGCAGCCTTTGTTTTCAGGGAGCTTGCAGTCTGGGGCTGGGGTCACAACTCAAGGACCAGGAGGCAGAAGGAATGAGTGGAAGTGCTTGTGGGCCTTATGGGCATGGGCAGTACCATCCCCCGGACCTCACTGGGGACTAGTCTCTTCTCTGATCTACCAGTGGCTGGCATGCTGGAAGGCAAGCTGTGATGTGATGGTAGGGTGAGGTAGTTCTCAAGAGAAGGGGAGAAATCTCATATTGTATTACTCCTACTATACCCTGAGAACGAGCTTCTGATACCACAAGAGTGGGTGTTTTCTCCCTACCAGGAAGCTTTCAATAAGTTCTGTAGCAGGCACAACTGATAGGTGTCCTCCCGTTCAAATCTTCTTTTTTCTTTTTTTTGAGACAGAGTCTCATTATTTCACCCTCAGTAGAGTGAGGTGGCATCACAGCTCACAGCAACCTCAAGCTCTTGGGCTCAAGTGATTCTCTTGCCTCAGCCTCTCAAGTAACTGGGACAACAGGCACCCACCCCAATGCCTGGCTGTTTTTAGAGATGGAGTCTCACTCTGGCTGAGGCTGGTCTCAATTGCACAAGCTCAGGCATTCCACCCACCTCAGCTTCCCAGAGTGCTGGGATTACAGGTGTGAGCACTCCTCCGACAGCCTCTGGTTCAATTCAGACACTGCCTTCCTGGATATAGTGTCAGATCCCACAGGTTGAAGGCTCATTTCTCTAAGACTAGCCCCCACTTCCCACACCAATCACTGGTCTCAGGTTGTTTTTCCTGTGCTTCTGACTATAAATTCTGGCTATAAATTACAGATCTCACCACTCTATCTTTGGATTCAATTGATTTCCCAGAGTGGTTAACTTGACCAATGGAAGTACTTTTGTTTACCTGTCTACTCTGTAGGGTATTGCACAGGACCGAGGTGAAGAAATGCACAAGTATGGGGGAGGAGTGTGGAGCTTCCATACCTGCATGAGCAGCCTTCCCTGAAGATGGAAGCCCCCACTCCCCATCCTCTTAGATCTTTTATAGAAAGTTGACTGGATAGACTTGACTCACGCACTGACCACTATGCAGAGAGGGGAATCCCATGGCCTGCCTATACAGATTTCGTGCTCTCTCTGTGCGTTCTTTCCTCTGCAGTGTTGCACGAGACCTCTTTTTAAATGAGAGTTTTGTGACTTCCAATCAGATAAGGTAGAGATCAGAGAATTTCTTTCTGCTGGAATGACTTGAGTATGTTTCTAATTTCCAAGGCCTGCCTTGGGGGAAAGATAGAGCAGGTGAAAGGAGGGCAGGAGAATGTGGTCAGAGGGAGAGAATTCTGTTTTCTGAGTCTGTTCCTGAGCCCTAAGGCACCCCAACATCAATACAAAATGTTGTGCCCAGGAGTTTTTCAAAGACCACACTGCCAAATAAGCTGAATTCATAGCAGAGTCCTTTTATTGATGAGCTAGCTGATGATTGCCTCAGTGTCTCAACATGTGGTTTCCAAGTGCTTAAGGGGTCGGGTTTTTAAGTCTTGCTCTGCATCCTAGTTGGCATATAGGCTGTCCAGGTGCATCTGGGTAGGACAGCAAGCAAGCATAGTACAGAAGAAGAATTTTACAGTAGTTAGCTATATCTCATACATGTTTATTTTAATATTTTCTCTCTACACTTCTTTCCATACATCTTTGTCTCAGTATTTTCTCTACCTGGTATTGTCTAAAGTCAATTCAGGGACAGCGGGTTGTTTCCCAGGGAGTTAGCCTAGCAAGAAACTGGGAGTGAACTAGAAGTAAGAAATCTATTAGTACTTTCTCATTTATCTTGGGAGTGAACTGGACTTATTTCATTTCTTTTAGAAACGTTGTAGTCCAGAAATGTACCAGGATTTAACTAGTATTTTTCTATTATACCCAAGGCCCGACACTTTTCTGCTTTAGCTTAGGTGTACCAGGCCTAAGAAAAAGACTAACCAGGGCTATGGAAGTGACAATTTATATTAATCACTCAATCTATCTATCTACCTAAATATCATAGGAAATCAGATATCTGTTATTTGTGTGAAATCTCTGATCTTTAAAAGTTGGCAGAAAATTAGTTTGTTTTTCTGAGAAACACAGTATGGGCCCCACCTTATATAACTGTGGGTCTGATTCAGCTGGCTTAGTGGTGGGAGTAGCAACCGGGCTGGGAAAGTGTTAGGTCATGCTTGGTTACATAAATAAGAGACTGAGTTTATCCTAACTACATCAACTTCCTTTCCATTTGTAAAGAAGGACCACTAGGGTCTGACAAACTGAAGAACTCAATGAGAACTTTACTTGAGGAGCACCTGTTCTAATTCCCCTAATTGCCAGGACTGGGAAACGTTGTTTTTTCTCTGGCAAACAAAACATATAAAGAATATATAATTCTTATTTTTAAGTATGTTCTCCTTCAAAGAAGACAGAAAAGGACCATCCAGAGCTTCTGCTCAGCCTGAGATGAGCAGGGAGAACTTTTTAAACTGCATTATTCCAGCCAAGTAAATTAAATGGAATTTTTATGGCTCCTTCTGGGACTCGTAGGGCCCCAGTGTTCTCATGTGAGATTTGGATTCAGTTCAGGCCCATCTTGGGTAGAACCATGTGGAGGCTGACCTGATTACTTGGCTTGGGTGGTAGATGAGGTGGTAATGTCTTACTCCTCATTTTTGTACATTCATAATTCAGCTTTATCACTATGGAGGGGATTGGACAACATCTAGCAAATCACACACACATACTTGCATTTTTTATTTTTTTCTGAGACAGAGCCTCAAGCTGTCACCCTGGGTAGAGTGCCGTGGCATCAGAGCTCACAGCAACCTCCACGTCCTGGGCTCAAGCGATTCTCCTGCCTCTGCCTCCCAAGTAGCTGGGACCACAGGTGCTTGCCACAGTGCCTGGCTATTTTTTGGTTTCAGTCATAATTGTTGTTTGGTGGGCCCGAGCTGGATTGGAACCCGCCAGCTCAGGTGTATGTGGCTGGCGCCTTAGCTGCTTGAGCCACAGGCGCCAAGCCCACATACTTGCACTTTAGCTTAGGAACTCTACTTCCAGGAATTTACCTCATACCAAAAAGTTTATGCACAAACAATTCATTGTACCATTATTTGTAGTGGCAAAAGATTAGAAAAATAGCAGAGATGTTCACCAATACGACTTTTGCATAAGCTATGGTTCAGAGAGTGGTTACAAATAAAGTATAACAGAAAAGGGAAAAGAAATGAAATGGGTGTCATATCTAAGGAATATTCTTTAGTGCAAAAAAAGTGCTGGGTGCGGTTGCGGTGGCTCATGCCTGTAATGCCTAGCACTCTGGGAGGCCATCATGGGTGTAATGCCTGAGCTCAGGAATTTGAGTCCAACCAGAATAGCAGCTACACCCGTCTCTAAAAATAACCAGTTGTTGTGGCAGTGACTATAGTCCCAGCTCCTTCAGAGGCAGAGGCCAGAGGATCACTGGAGTCCAAGAATTTGAGGTTCCTGTGACTTATGACACCACAGAAATCTACCAAGAGTGACAAAGTGAGACTTTGTCTCAAAAAAAAAAAAGAGTATCATGACTATACATCCAAACATTTTAAAAAAGGTTCTTATGTTTTAGAGATGTACAATAAAATATTTACAGAGAAATGGTAAGATGTTTTCCTTAAGATACTATAAAAATTAGAGAATGAGAGGATTCTGGGAAGATGGCCAACTTGTAGCAACCCTTGTCAGAGGCTCCTGAGCAAAGGAAGAAAAACTGGATGGAATCAGAATTTATGAAGCCTAAGACATGGAGCTGAGCCTAAAAAGAAGTTTGGCAAGCTGTAAATCCGAGGAAGAGCATTTAAGAACACAAAATACAGGTATGAAGCAGGCCCCAGAACCTCTTTCTAGAGCTGCATGCCTCCCTTGGGTGGTGGATGGCCGCAGAGGAGCCCCAGATCTGGGCAGGCACAGAACTGCTTGCTAGAGCCATGCTGGTGGCAGTGGACGAGTCCCCCACTCTGAGTGGGCCTAGAACTGCTTGCTAGAGTCACATTCCCCACAGGCGGCAGAGGATATCCCCACTCCAGAATCTCCCTCTGTGCAGGCCAAGAACTGTTTGCTAGTGTCTCAAGGGCAGCGGTGGAGGAGTCCTCCATTTGGGCAGGCCCAAAAATGCTTTCCAGAGACACCCACGCCCCCTAGGGGCCAGTGGAGGAGTTCCCCTCTCCAGGCACCTGTGCTGGGCAGACCCAGAACTGCTTTCTAGAGCCACACACAACCCACATGGTCACAGCGGGGGAGTCTACTGTTCTGGGCAGGCCCAGAACTGTTTGCTAGAGCCACGTGCATCCCGTGGGTGGCAGTGGAGGAGTTTCACACTCCAGGCTCCCATGCCAGAAGGGCCCAGATCAGCTTGCTAGTGCCATGTGTGCCCCGTGGGCCATGGCGGGGGAGTTCCCCGCTCCAGACACCAATGTTGAGCGGGTCCAGAACTGCGTGCTAGAGCCATATGTAACCCATGGGGCCACTGAGGAGGATTCTACTGCTCCTGTTGGGCCCAGAACTATTTGCTAGAGCCACGTGCGTCCCACAGGTGGAAGCAGAGGAGTTCCCTGTTCCAGGCTCCCGTGCTGGGAGGGCCAAGATAGGCTTGCTGGTGCCGCACATCCAGCGGGCAGCAGTTGAGAAGTCCTCTGCTCTCCATTCCCTTGTTCCACCCCCTTGCCCCAGCAGGGCTGAACTAGGACTGATCCAGCTGCTGCTGTTCCCCTGCCCCCCAGTTGCCCGGTGGGGTGAACTTGGACTGATCTGGTCATGTGCCTGCCCTGCACCACTGCTGCCATTCCCTGGCCCATTGGTTGCTCTGATGGGGCTGAACTAGGACTGATCTAGCTGCTGCAGTTCCCTTGTCCCCTGGTTGCCCCAGTGGGGCAGAACTAGGACTGACCTGGCTGCGCATGTTCCCTGCATAGCTGCTGCCATTCCCCTGCCCCCCGGTTGCCCCAGTGGAGCTGATCAAGGACTGTTCCAGCTGCTGCAGCTCCCCCTTCCCCTAGTTGCCCTGTAGGGGCCAAACTAGGACTTATCTGGCTGCTGCCATTCCCCTGCTCCCCTGTGGGGCCAAACTAGGACTGATCCGACCATTGCCATTCTCCTGCTCACCCCTGGCTGCCCCGGGGAAGCCGAACAAGGATTGACCCGGCCATTGCCATTCCCCTGCACCCCCTACTGTCTGTCTCCCTGGCAGGGCTGTACTAGGTCTGACCCAGCTAAATGAGCACCCCACACCATCGTTGCAGTTCCCCTGCCCCCCCAGGCACCCCAGTGGAGCCAAACTAGGACTGATATGGCTGCTGCGGGTCTGCTGCCCCTAGGTCACCCTGACAGGCCGAATGAGGTCTACAAATGCTCCCATGCAGCTGCTGCCATTCTGCTGCACACTGGTCGCCCCAGTCTCCGAGAACTGGGAGAAGATGACAGACATGCCCTGTCTGTCTGGGCAACCAGAAGAAGCCACTGACTGAATGGTTCTAATAAGGTCTCCTGTTTGACAAACTCAGCATGGGACAGAATCAGTGGAAAAACTCTGGCAACTTGAATAACCAGAGTAGATCAACTCCCCCAAGGAAAAATAGGGCAGATGCAATTAAAGACCTCATCCATAAACACATGTCTAAGATGTCAGAAATCAAGTTCAGAATTTGGATAGCAAACAAGATTAACAGATTGGAAGAAAGGAGAGAATTAGAATTTCAAGAAATTATTCAAAAGCTAAATCAAGAAATTATTCAAACGATGTCTCAACAATTCAATGATTTCAAAGATAAAATGACCAACAATTTTGAAACACTGAGACAAGAGGTTGCAGCCCTCAAGGATCTGAAAGATATGGTGGAATCCCTCCATAACAGAGTGGAACAGGCAGAAGAAAGGATCTCTGACATTGAAGACAAAGCTTTTGAACAATCCCAGGAGCACAAAGATCAAAAGAAATGGAAAGCAAAAATGGATCTTTCTCTCTGAGAGCTCTCAGATAATTCAAAGAAAACTAATATTCGCCTTAAAAAATCTCTGAAGGCGATGAAGTTGCTTCACAAAACACAGAGGCTCTTCATGAAATTATGAAAGATAACTTTCCATACATGCCAAGACATTCTGAAATTCAGAAAGCACATAATTTCAGAACCCCAGCACGAGTCAACCCGAGCAAGACATAACCCAGGCACATCATAATTAACTTCACTAACGTAAAGATGAAAGAGGAAATTCTGAAAGCAGATGTAAGAAAACCATAACCTATAAGGGGAAGAGTATTAGGATGACTGCAGATCTCTCGGCTGAAATCTTTCAGGCTAGAAGAGGATGGTCATTGACTTTTAATCTCCTAAAACAAAATAACTTCCAACCCAGGATCCCGTATCCAGCTAAACTGAGTTTCATCTCTGATGGAGAAATTAAATACTTTAATGATATTCATATGTTGAAGAAATTTGCCATAACTAAACCAGCTCTCCAGGAAATTCTCAAACCTATCCTCTATAATTACCAGTGCAATCCTCCACCACAAAAGTAAACTCACTCAGAAACTTTTGATCAAATTCCAACTTCCACAATGGTGAAAGGATTAAAAATGTCTACTGGACTTTTGAGCAACTCGATGCCCAAAATTTTACCAGGCTTATCATTAAGTTCCATCAATGTGAATGGCTTAAATTGTCCTCTCAAGAGACACAGATTGGCTGATTGGATACAGAAACTCAGACCGAACATCTGCTGTGTTGAAGAATTGCATCTTACTTTAAAAGATAAATGTAGACTCAGGGTGAAGGGATGGCCATCTATATTCCGGGCAAATGGAAAGCAGAAAAAAGCAGGTGTTGCAATTTTATTTGCAGATTCATTAGGGTTTAAACCAAAAAAAGTAAGCAAAGACAAGGATGGCCACTTTATATTTGTTAAGGGTAATACTCAATATGTCGAGATCTCAATTATCAATATCTATGCACCCAACCAGAATGCATCTCAATTTATAAGAGATACTCTAACAGGCATGAGCAACTTGATCTCTCCCAGATCCATCATAGTTGGAGATTTTAACACTCTTCTGGCAGTGTTAGATAGATCCTCTAATACAAAGCGTAGCAAAGAAATTTTAGATTTAAATTTAACTATTCAACTTTTGGATCTAACAGACATCTACAGAACTTTTCATCCAAACAAAACTGAATACACATTTTTCTCATCAGTCCATGGAACATACTCCAAAATCAATCACATCTTAGGTCATGAGTCTAACCTCAGTAAATTTAAAAGAATAGAAATTATGCCATGCATCTTCTTGGACCATCATGGACTAAAAGTCGAACTCAGTAACAACAGGAATTCGCGGTCTTGTACAAAAACATGGAAGCTAAATAACCTTTTGCTGAATGATAGATGGGTCAGTCATGAGATCAAGAAGGAAATTACTAAATTTTTAGAACAAAATGATAATGAAGATATGAGTTATCAGAACCTCTGGGATACTGCAAAGGCAGTCCTTAGAGGGAAATTTATAGCATTACAAGCCTTCCTCAAGAGAACAGAAAGAGAGGAAGTTAACAACTTAATGGGACATCTCAAGCAACTGGAAAAGGAAGAACAGTCCAATCCCAAATCCAGGAGAAGAAAAGAAATAACCAAAATTAGAGCAGAATTAAGTGAAATTGAAAATAATAGTATTATAGAACAGATCGATAATTCAAAAAGTTGGTTTAATGAAAAGGTTAATAAAATAGATAAACCTTTGGCCAACCTAACCAAAAAAAAAAAAAAAAAAAAAAAAAGAGCAAAATCTCTAATTTTGTCAATCAGAAATGGTAAAGATGAAATAACAACAGACCCCTTAGAAATTCAAAAAATTCTTAATGAATATTACAAGAAACATTATTCCCAGAAATATGAAAATCTGAAGGAAATCAAATAATACTTGGAAGCACGTCATCTCCCAAGACTTAGCCAGAATACAGTGGAAATGTTGAACAGACCTATATCAAGCTCTGAAATAGCATCAACTATACAAAATCTCCCTAAAAAGAAAAGCCCAGGACCAGATGGCTTCACATCAGAATTCTATCAAACCTTTAGAGAGGAACTAGTACCTATATTACTCCACCTTTTCCAAAACATAGAAAAAGGCAAAATACGGCCCAACACATTTTTTTTTTTTT
>CAUYTI010021862.1:0-13329 GCA_963575145.1 Galago senegalensis
CCCAGCTACTTGGGAGGCAGAGGCAAGAGACTCGCTTGAGCCCAGGAGTTGGAGGTTGCTGTGAGCTGTAATGCCATGGCACTCTACCCAGGGGGACAGCTTGAGGCTCTGTCTCAAAAAAAAAAAAAAAAAAAAAAAAAAACCTTATACTATATGGTGCATGTAAAGTAAAGACCTTCTCTGTCTTTCCTCAACAGGCAGTAAAATCTACATGTTCTCTACCGCTTTGTGACATAGAGTTTGAGGGTAATGTGGAAAAAGTACACAGTCCTGTTTCAGGAATTGGCATAGGATACAAAGAGGCTGCCTACAGCAGGGAATGACATGGGCAGCTGACACATGGGGCATGATGAGTATGGCAGGGTCTGTCTTCTCTATAAAAATCCTACCTATTGATTATCCCCAAATCACAAATGTCTGTCCCTTCCTGCTTTTTTCCTCTTCATTACTTTCTCCAGATCTGGGTTATACAAAAAGAATCTAGCCGGAATTTTCCAAAAGCCCATTTTAGGGCTAAGCCATACAATGATAGGGTGAAAAACTGCCCATCGCTAAGCCACATAGCAATGCAGAGCTGACACTATATAGACTAAAGAAATACATACCAGTCACCCCCCTGAGGTCATCAGTAGAAAGAGCAGAAGAAATACTTTAAGGCTACCATTAACAATGTGCACAAGAAATCTCTGCATATGGAGTTGGAGTGGTATGGGTACAGTGTGAAAACAGGTCCAGGGTGTGGCCTCAGGCTTTGTAACCAGACTTGGGAGATATAAATGGGAGGGACAGAGACATGACCACCTAGATCAGTAGTTCTCAACCTTCCTAATGCTGCGGGCCTTTAATACAGTTTCTGCGGGTTGTGACCCACAGGTTGAGAACTGCTGACCTAGATAGACACTCAGCAGCAAGATCTTGGACATTTTAGTGAAATTCGGTAGAGTACATGGAAACAAGGCTACAGTTGTATATTTTGCCCTCTGAATTATTCACCTGCTTCCTTCACGAGTGAACAATTCCATGGTTATATACATATATTGCAAATTTGTGTTGTTACCAAAGGACAAATAAATATATGTCTTCCCAGTGCCTGGTAGATGGTTTCTTTATTGACAGCACATATGTGGGGAAATTCTTGCTTGCAATGAATTAAATACATATTTTTATCTTGGAAATAATTTGTGGAGTTCTATTCTCTAAAATGCTACAGGTTTGTAAGTCACATAAAACTTTCACATGATGAGTGCTTTTCATGTCTGAATAGGATGGAGAGTGCTCTTAGGTCAAGCTCTCTTTTTTCATTGTAGTTAAACTACAAACTGATTTTTCATGGATGTCTAAAAAATTTATAGCACATGATACACTATGGGAGCAAGAAAGCTACAATAGTGGAATGTTTTCTTCCATAAATGTCAGGGGCAATACCAAGAAATGCCATTTTTCTTATTATAGAACAGCAGTACAAGAACAATAAAATGAGTTTTAGAGTACTGTACAGTGTAAAACAAAGTCTGTCTGACTATGCCAAAGAAATTAGTCTTCTGATGCTAAAGTTCAATCTTAGAGGTAATATATAAAATTTAAAATGGAAAACTAAGCATGGCTCGTCACCAGGCAGAGAAATCCCATTTTTCTCTTTTTATGAGCACTACTGGCTTATTTTCCTTTCATTTGTGAAAGCTTCATCCTAACTCAGCCCCGAAGCACAAGTGCACTGGCTCAGAGACTCTTAGAGGCCTCTCTGAGGTGACACGTTGTGCCTTCACGAAAGTCGTCCACGTTTTCTCCCCACCATCCTCTCAACACGCCCACTCACAATGGCAAGCTGAGGACATTCTCCCTTCCCCCAGCCCACGGGTTCCCTTCCAAAAGCTTCTCTCGCTCCCCCTTTCCTACTTCAACACCATGAAGGAGGTAATCATCAAACAGTGAAAGCCTGAGAATTGTCAGGGAGGTCTAGTTAGCTCTCAACTCCTGCCCCAAGCCCTGGTCCCCCAGTTCCAAGCAGGTGAGTTTGTCTAAGAAGTAATTTCATAGCTGAGAGGCTTTCTGTGTAAAGCTGCTTCATTGCAGGCCAGCAGCTATTGTGGCGTGAGCTCCATCAATTGAGCATTCTCTGGAGGTCCCTCCTGAAGGAGACACCCGTGTGTGAGGCCCAGTTTTCAGCCAGGCGGGTCCTCCTCACTCTCCTTTGCCTCCTTTCTCCTATGCTGTCTGTACTGTGTGGGCATCTTTACATTGCAGGGACACATCAGTTCAAAGAAACGCTAAAGAAAATAACAATAGTTTCCCCAAAGCCAAGATCCACAGTGTCTTTGGTAGGGTGCAAGTATGAATTTTAGCAGCAGTGGAGGAAGGTGTCTGTGTCTCATTAAAGAGTGACCAGCTGGACTGACCGCCTCCTTAGTCCGCCCCCCAGATTCACTTCTGCCATCTAGTGGTGAGACAGGAGAACGAAGAAAGGCGGGCTAAGCTCAGGAGGAGATTCCCAGCCGGTCCTTCCATCTGGATAGGGGGAGGGGACGGGAAGGGGGGAGTGATGTGGTAATTCAACTCTGGCGGCTTGTCCCAGGACACTTGGCGTATTGCCCTGGCGTCCTACTGCCCGGTCTGACCCGCTTAGGGAAGGCATCCCATCCTCGCCCGATTTGATGTGTGAATTTTAAAGCACCGAAGCAATACAAGATCTGAGTATCACAAAGCTCATGCTAATCAGTCCTGACTCCCTGGCTGCAGCCATGGCAACCTCCTCACTTTTCCCTGACCGCCTGCTCACCCCCGCCCTCCGAGGGGCAGAAGGTGAGGAAGGAACACGTACTCGGCAGCCCACTGGATGAGGTCCTGCGGCTGCGTGCGGATGGCGGCTTTGGTGAACTGCTTCAGCAATTCCGGCAGCTCCGGCGGGATGCATATTTGCTTGTCGGTCTGAAGCATTGATTGGTTGACCTGTTCTCAGAAGAGAAAAATGGATAAGATTAAAACTTCAAATCATAAGAAGATACCAGTCCTGGAGGTCATCCAGCCTCTGACACTCTCAATCTTGGGGACTCCAGAAAACATGTATTCTATTACGAAACTCCAAGGTTTAATATTTTCCGCCTTTTGTAGGAAATATTAATAGTTAAGTTCTTTACATAAAGAGAAGGCAGTACTGTTCATTTAAAAAACCGAAATTAGGAAGTAAACAAATACATCTTCTAAATAATATCACCCCAAAACATTGGATTTGCCTCCTTCCAGAACTTTTCAATATAAATATATTATATACATATATGTTTGTGAAAATTTAAAATAAGGTTATTCAAAACAACTAATTTACTCACAGTATATCATGAACATCTTCCCATGTCACTCAACTCTTGTTAGTGCAGTAAGAATTGTACCAAAATATATGTGAATCCTCTTTGATTTAACATTAGGTTATCTCCAAATAAAAGTAACCATTAAGCAGCCATTGATGACCATCTCTCCTTATATCTGTGTCTCTTATCTCCTGTACTAGAGAAAAAAGCTTGTACATTTTCACTCGAAAAGTTCCAGCACAAATTGAAACAAAACATGAAAATCCATAGATGATATATGGTTCTATATACAAATAAACAACAGATTAAAAGATTTGTCTGCTTTTAGTAGAGAACAGGACAAACTAGATATGCTACAAAGCTCTCCTTCAAAACACCTAAATGCCAGACTAATCTCAGTAAACATACTTTCTTTCTTTTTTTTTTTTTTTTTGAGACAGAGCCTCAAGTTGTCCCCCTGGGTAGAGTGCCGTGGCACTACAGCTCACAGCAACCTCCAACTCCTGGGCTCAAGCGAGTCTCCTGCCTCCACCTCCCAAGTAGCTGAGACCACAGGCGCCCGCCACAACACCTGCCTATTTTTTGGTTGCAGCCATTATTATTGCTTGGCAGGTCCGGGCTGGGGATACGAACCCACCACCTTAGGTGTACGTGGCTGGCGCCTTAGCCGGTTGAGCTATAGGCGCCGAGCCAGTAAACATACTTTCAAATTGCCTTGCCAAGCTTGAAATAATGTGAGAGAAATCTTCAAGTCCTGGACACAGTAGAGCAGAATCCATTGTAGTGAGCAAATGAAGAAATTAGCCTGTCTTAGGGGCAAATGTAGACATCGGGAACTTGAAACTTTGTGATAAATGGCCAGGCAAAGAGGAATGAAACCAGGGTTTGAGCTCACAAAAAGCAAATGGCTGGACTAAAGGACTCCTTTTCTAGCCTTAACTTGAGACCCTCCAACAGACTATACCTTCAGTGTGAAAAAGTGGGCCTGAAAATATCTGCCTACAGGTAGGGATAAGCAACAATAACAAATTCTGTCTCCCTTGCCCCTTCTTGTTACAGGAGAAATAGTCCCCCAAGAATATGTAGCCAAAGGCTGGGTTTAAGTTTTTAATTTATGCCAACACCGGCCCAGTTGGGAAATCCCAAGACAAGAAACTAAAGTGATCTTAGGTTGGTGCTACTCTATTACCTTTACTTTATTTATATAGTTCGTTTATTTGGAGGATAAAACAATGATTAATTTTAGACTTTGTAAAAAGTTCGTTATGCATAAAATTTTTCCATGCATTCTTGACATTTTAGAAAGCTCTGTAGAAAGGAGAAAAGGTATTAAACACAGAGGCTAGAAAATTAAGTTTGCCAGCTCATCCTAGAAAAAGAGCTACATGCCTCACTGCTGAATATCACTACAGCCACCTTTGAAGTACTCCCCTTGGCCATCTGCTACTGTAGTGATATGCAGCAATGAGGCATGTAGCACTTTTTCTAGGATGAGCTTGAGAACTTAACTGTCTGACCTTGTACATGCATGTGCACGCATACACACACACATACTCTTTGATCAATCCAAAAGGAGGCAAGAAAGGAGTGTGGAAAGCATAGGAAAAGTGGACAAATGACACAATAGAAAGTAATCCATACAGTCACAATAAAAAGAAATGGTCTTAAATGTGCCAGTTAAAATGTAAGTATAGCTTATATTATAAAGGCACAAAGACTGGAGGTAAAAGGATAGAAATAAGCAAAATAATAACCAAAGGAGTTGATGTGGACATTAATATCAGACAAAAGAGATTGTAAGGCAAAATTCATTTTTAGGAATAATGAGTGTCACTATATAATGATAAAAGTTTCAATTATTGAGAAGATAGCACAATTTTCAATGAGTATGCTATAGATATCCTCATGGAAGAAGTCTCTCATAATGTTAGGAGGACAAGCAATATATTGTTTAGGGTTACAGAGATGTATATGAGTGTTATAATATTACAATAATGAGTAAGGGGCTGGATGCAGTGGCTTACACCTGTAATCCACTTTGGGAGGCCAAGGTAGGAGGACTCCTTGAGCATAGGAATTCAAGACCAGCCTGAGCAATAATACAGTGAGATTCTGTCTCTAGAAAAAAAATAGAAAAATTATCCAGGTGCAGTGGTGTGCACTTGTAGTTCCAGTTACTCAGGAGGCTGATGCAGGAGGATTGACTGAGCCTGGAGTCTGAAGTTACAGTGAGTTGATGATTCCACAGCACTCTAGCCCAGGCAACAGAGAGAGACCCCGTCTCAAAAAAAATAATAATAAAGTAATAAAAAGGGATGATAAATACAAAATCACAATGGCAGTTCCTTCTAGTGGAGAAAGGAGAGGGATGTCATGAGGGAGAAGCCACAGGGGTCTTTTTTTTTTTTTGAGACAGAGCCTCAAGCTGTCCCCCTGGGTAGAGTGCCATGGCATTACAGCTCACAGCAACCTCCAACTCCTGGGCTCAAGCGAGTCTCTTACCTCTGCCTCCCAAGTAGCTGGGACCACAGGCGCCCACCACAACGCCCGGCTATTTTTTGGTTGTAGCTGTCATTGTTGTTTGGCGGGTCCGGGCTGGGGATTCGAACCCGCCACCTTAGGTGTACGTGGCTGGCGCCTTAGCCGGTTGAGCTATAAGCACCAAGCCAGCCACAGGGGTCTTAATACTATTAGCAGTATTCTATGTCTTAACTGGGCGGATGGTGGCCTAAATTTTTGTTTCATTATTTTTATACCTATGATTACACTGTGTGTTTTATTTTATATGTGTGAAATATTTCATAAAAAATTACTGTTATAAGTTGTTTCTAATGACTTTTCAACCCATTTTATCTAGCCAACAGTAGTGCCTTATTTTGTCCATATTGTGTGTGTGTGTGTATATATATATATATTCTTTTATTGTGGTAAAAATACATAACATAGAAGGTACAATTTTAACCTTTATAATTGTACAGTTTAGTGGCTATGAGTACATTCACACTGACTGTTGTTCAATCATCACTATCATCCATTTCCAGAACTTTTTTTCATTTTCACTGACTGAAACTCCGTACCTGCCACCAAGATGGCCCCAACAAATGGAAACTTTTAAGAGTTTTATTCCTTCTCCTTAACAATTTATCTTTAGTTTCTTTATCTAGAGGCACAGCTGCTTAAGCACACCAGATCACCCAAATGGTACAATTAGACACCTGGGGTCAGGCACACTGGCTCATGCCTATAATCCTAGGAGGCAGAGGCAGGTAGATTGCTTGAGCTCAGGAGTTCAAGACCAACTTGAGCTAGAGTGAGACCTTGTCTCTAAAAATAGCTGGATGTTGTGGTAGGTGCCTATAGTCCCAACTGCTTGGGAGGCTAAGACAAGAGGATTGCTTGAACCCAGGAATTTGAGGTTGCTATGAGCTGTTGTAGCACAGCTCTCTACTGAGGGCAACAAAGTGAGACTCTGTTTAAAAAAACAAACAGCCACATGACTTTCTGCAGGATGCTAGAGGAAGTCCAGACTTGTGCAAAGTGCAGGTGCAGATCACAGTAAATGACCTCCAGTTACCTTTACCTCATTAACATATTATAATGCACTATCAGTATATTAATCACTCCTCAGGAGACTGTCATTTTATGTACACGTGACATATGAGGACGCACATATGTGAACTGTGTCTGTGCATCTGAAACTCCACCCTCTACATGCTTACACACCTTCTTCATCCCGTATCTAACTTTTAAAAACTCCTACACCTTTCTTTGCTCAGGGAGAAGGTGCCTTTAGATCATAAGCTCCTCCCCTTCTCCATTCTTTGGCCACTGAATTAAAATCTGAATGCTTTACCAGTTGGACATTCTTTTTCTGTGGCTGATAAAAAGCAGGGAAGAAACGTGGGGTTTGGGTAACATATCCATTAAATACTATCCCCCCATTTCTCCCTTCCTCCAGCCCCTGGCAACCACCGTTCTGCTTTGTTTCTATGAATTTGATTATTCTAGGTACCTCATAAAAGTGGAATCGTATGATGTTTGTCCTTTTGGGACTGGCTTATTTCATTTAGCACAAAGAATTTCCTTTATTTTTAGGCTGAATAATATTCTGTTATAGGTACCACATTTTGTTTACCCACTCAACCATCAATGGCTGGACCTTTCTCCCTTTTGGCTATTGTATAATAATGTTGCTGTGACTACAGGTGTACAAATACCTGTTCAAGCTTCTGTTTTCAATTTTGTTAGGTAGATGCTAGATCATATGGTAATTGCATTTTAATTTTTAAGGAACTATTACCCTGTTTCCTACAGGGGCTGCACCATTTTACGGCCTCCATATATTTTGACAGGATTTTAAAGTTATTGTGCAATTGTAAGGCTTCTATTGTGAATTCTCAGGTAACCTCATGTAAATGAAAAGATGGCCCAACCCTAATTAAAGAAGGCTCCAACAATAACAATGATAGCCCTTGGTCAGTATAGAGCAAACATGAGTAAAGTCTTTATTCTACCCCATTGCCTTTTCTAACAATTTTTCCATGAACTCTCTTCATTTTGGGGTAAAGACTCTCTTGTAAATTGCCCGTACCCACTGTCCTTTCTCAATGCTCTGTTCTTTAACCACTTACAATTTTTTCTCCTCTCACCAGTCTGTTGTTCCCTTAAAAGTCATCAGTTATCTCTGTTAATTTCTTTTAAGTGCAAATGACTGGGCTAAGTATTCTATATGTATTTTCTCATTTAATCCTCAGCATATCCCTATGAGGCAGATTGTATTATCATCATTTTACAGATGATGAAACTAATAAAGAGAATAAAACTTTTTTTTTTTGAGACAGAGCCTCAAGCTGTCCCCCTGGGTAGAGTGCTGTGGCATCACAGCTCACAGCAACCTCCAACTCCTGGGCTCAAGCAAGTCTCCTGCCTCTGCCTCCCAAGTAGCTTGGACCACAGGCGTCTGCCACAACGCCTGGCTATTTTTTGGTTGCAGCCATTATTGTTGTTTGGAGGACCCAGGCTGGATTCGAACCAGCCACCTTAGGTGTATGTGGCTGGTGCCTTAGCCACTTGAGCCACAGGAGCTGAGCCGAGAATAAAACTTTTACAATGACAGCTAATAACTGAAAGAGGCAGGATTTGAACACACATAGTCAGCGGCAGAAGAGTGGATGCTTCTCCACTAGGATTCATCATCTGTCTTCCAACCAATCTTCCTCTTAAATTCTTTCATAAACATGATACTCCCATTCTCTTAGTCCTTTGGCCTTAAAGGTCTGGAGTCATTCATTCTCTTCAAGCTGTTGAATCTCACTAAATCCCATTGCTGCTTCCTATGAAATGTGTCTCCAACTCATCCCCTTCTATTTTCACTCCTTTTCCTCTGGTTCAGCCCCTCATCTTTATTGCACAGCCTCCTAACTGGTCTCCCTGTCTGGAATCATTCTTTGGCCCTCCTGTCCAATGTGTCCAGATCTATCTTTCAGGCTGATCTTAATAGATCAGAGGGTCCTGCTCATGAAATGGCAGTCATATGCTGCCTTTCAAGGTTCTCTATGATTTATACATAAAATTTTATTTTTTTGTTATTTAATTTGATGTCATTTAGTTTTTATTATTTTTTGAGACAGAGTCTTACCCTGTTGCTTGGGATAGAGTGCTGTGATATCAGTCCTGCTCAAAGTAACCTCAAACTCATGGGTTCAAGTGATCCTCCTGCTTCACCCAGGCATCCACTATGGTGCCTGGCTAATTTTTCTATTTTTAATAGAGATGAGGGGTTCTTGCTCTTGCTCAGGCTGGTCCCAAACTCATGAGCTCAAGTGATCCTTCCGTTTTGGCCTCCTAGAGTGCTAGGATTATAGGCTTGAGCCACCTCATGAGGCCTATACAGATAATTTTAAACTATAAACTTGCTGCTACTCTTCGCCAACAAAAATTTCCAACTAAGAAAATGACATAAAGGCTATGTTAACCAGTTTGATGAAAATATTTCAAATTGTATATGAAAACACCACACTGTACCCCATGATTGCATTAATGCACACAGCTATCAATTAATAAAAAAAAAAGAAAAAAAAAGAAAATGCAAATTTAAGAAAGCAAGTTTCTCCATCAAAAAAAAAAAATGTCCAACATAGTCTATTTACTCTGGCCACTTTCCAAGAAGTGATATATCTGACAATTAACACTGTCTCACACCTCTTAACAGTACTCGATCCTCTCCTCTCCCTCAGTATGTTGCTCCTTCTAGGCAGCTTGCTTGACGGCCTTCCTTCTTTCATCTATTCAAACACTACACATCCCCAAGGTTGATCTCAAATCCACACTGTGCCATAGGCCTTCCTAAAAAGCTTGAGTATCATCAAATATAGTCTGTAGTATGTATTTTACTACTTAATCTTTCTCTGCCTTTTATGGCCCTTTAAAGCTGAGGTCCCCACCATGGCCATTGCAGAATGCGTTATAGGTATGCCATGAGAGGTTAATGGTTGTAAACTTTTTATTGTAATACAAAATTTATAACCATTTTACAACCACCCACAAATTTACAACAGCTGAAATTATACTTGGATACTGTTTGGCACAGTCAGTAAGCTTCCATGATTTCACTACTTATTTTTTTGGTACTGAAGGTTTTATGCACAACACCTGCCACCAGAAATACTTGTATAGGGCTTTCCCTGTCAAACATCTCATTAGAACTAAGTCTGATGATTGCTTTAATTGCAATATATGATCAGTGTTAATCTTTGCACATACATGTTTCAAATACAGTTCCTCCTTTGATTTAATTTGCTCTTATTTTTCATATTATTTGCTCCCAACAAAGAAGGCAAATGATTTATTTTGATCATCATCACCATCATTATCATTACTTATCTCTAATAAAACCAGTTGTTTTTGATCATTTTTTTCTCATTGTTACTCTATTTATACATTTATTTACTCTTGGCTTTTGATGTTAACAAATATTCAGAATCTGAGACTTAAAGGACTTTTATAGTGACTTATTGTTTGCTTATAAAAATAAAAAAGTTTGACTCTAAAAACAAATAATGGAAAATAATTTAATCCATTCAGTAAGAGGCAGTATGCCTTTAAATAAAATCTTATAAAAATATTTTAATTATACTTGAAATAAGTAATAGTTATATTTTGTGGAAAATCCAGAATTTTAATTATTAAATTAAATGGTATATTTCCAAAGTTCCCCATTTACTTACCAAATGCTTAATTTTTAAAACATTTGATGTGATTTATTTAAAAATATGCTTAAATACAATGCTATTTTCTTTGAAAATGAATTTGTTGTGGTCAAAAAGATCTATAGCCTCCCTAAGTACTTTACGCATCTATTTTCCACCACAAAGCATAATTTTAAAGTAAATATTAATAATTTTTGTTAACATCTAATTATAGCTTAGTACTTTTTAGAGATTCACAGATATACGGTAGTCAAAATATAAATTTAAATAACTTATTAGTGAGGTTTATTTCAAATTTGGATTTGTTTGCCTGATCATTTTTCTTCCTTGCCTAAATATCTTATTTGCATGGAAAAGTTATTAAATGTAAAAAATGGCATCAGGTAAATTATGTCCAGGACCTTAACAAAAAGTGTCTATATTATACAAATAGGCAGGCTCTTCTGAGAGTGACTCTTAAAAAGTTTTTGACCTCAGGATCTCCTTATATTCTTAAAAATCATTGAGGATTCCACAGAGCTTTTGTTAATGTAGGTTGTATCTGTCAACATTTGTGATTTTAGAAATTAAAACTGAAATTTTAAAAATATTTATTTATTTTAAAGAGATTTAACAAATCTCTTACATGTTAACATAACACTTTTTTATGAAAAAAAAACCCTATAGTTTCTGGGTAGAAAACCTTATTGAGGTTTTACATTTTCAGCAACTCTCTTAATGTTTGGTTTAATAGAAGACAGTTATATTTTCATATCTTTGTATTCAATCTGCTATGGTATCACATATGTAGCTTCTAGAAAACTCCACTATGTACTCTTAAGAAAAATAGAGTGAAAAGGCATATAATGTCTTAGTATTATTACAAAAATAGTTTTACCCTCACTAATCCCTCCCTCTCCAAAATCTCAGGGACCTTGAGAAGTCCCAGAAACCATACTTTGAAAGCCACTGCTTTATGAAACCATTTACAAACATATTTTAAGTATTTACAACTCCTATACACAGTAGTTTAAATCAGCTTGGACTCCAGAAGCTAATTAAAAGGTCAAGTAATTGAGAACTAAAGCCAAAACATCTACTACAATTGCAGCCTCACTCATTTTACCAAACTGCCTGGGAAATGACCACATTTGGGACCAAATAGAGGAGCAGGGGGGAGGAGAAGGGGAAGAGGAGAAAGAATAGAGCTATTCTAGAATAATACTATTAGAAGATGCAAAGATGACACTCTCCAAGACTAACGAGTCATAACATTCTCTTGCAGAGTGATCATTCTACAGATGTCATCATCTAAGAAGATAGTAGTTAATAGTATTAGTTAGGATCCCTGGAGAGTGATGCTTGGAAGAAAATTAACTGTTCTATCAAAAAGTACCAAAATGAACTACTCAAGATGAAGTATTTGGAGCAGTAAGTAAGCACTTTAAAGCAAAGAAGATTTTCTGGGTGTCATGCAGGCACAGGGTTTCTGTGCTGGGGGAAAGCGGTGATGACAAGAAGATGGGAAGTCTCTGCATCCGTCTGTTCATTCTCTATTGATCTTGATCTCCTTAGCTCTATGTTCTGAGCACTGAGATGCAAGTAAGACACTGCGTTGTTAATGTAAAAACTCTCATCAGTACATTCACCTGTAGACGTGAATATCACCTGAAAGGATGTTATTAATAAAATCCAGGCTGCTATGGTCTTGTCTGTTTTTAACTGTATATGAAGAAAACAGTCTCTTGCTGTTTCCCATTAAGACATCTACCAAAGGAAAAGATTTATATTTTTGTTCTTCCTGGAGGTTAGGAGTTAAAAGAGGAATTGGGAGAAAAGGTCAATGATCTTTATATTACAGGGCTGTTGAGTTTATTGACTTGAAAAAATTGGCTTGACTTTTCTTTTCTTTTTTGTTTTTCAGACATGGTCTCACTCTGTCACCCAGGCTAGAGTGCTGTGGCATCATCATACCTCACTACAACCTCAGACTCCTGGGCTCAAGCACCCTCATGCCTCAGCTTCCTGAGTAGCTGGAATTACAAGCTTGTGGCATCATGCTCAGCTAACTTTTTATTTTTTGTAAAGGGAGGTGGTTGGTCTTGATCTCCTTAGCTCAAGTAATTCTCCCACTTAGCTTCCCAAAGTGCTAGGATTTATAGATGGGCGCCACCTGCCCAGCCCTGACATTTTTAAGCATGAGAATGAACTTAAAAACTTCAAGGAGTTCACGAAAATAAAATAATGTATACTAACACCACCCATGGATTTCATGGAAAAGTGAGGTTAAAAGAAATCCAGTGGGGACTTTAACTGGTATTCTAATCTCAATCCTAAAGAAGATAGTAGAAAACATCCAAGTATCACATCGCTTAGAAATATTTGACGTAAGAAAGTTCAAGTACATTAGAAACCCATTCACATTCTAAGAATTTCAATGAAAGAAAGACCAAACTATCCAAATTCTGGTTAATAGTGAGAAAAGAGTTTCTGTCAACTAGAGAAAAAACAATAAATACCCTTCTACCATTTGCTAAAATTCATTTGTGAGGCAAACTTTCTCAATGATGGCGACCTTGAGAATTTAAAGAGGACATCATTAAAATTTTTTGATCAGAAATTGCATGTGATCATTTTAGCACAAAACTTGACATAAAGTAAACTTCTGATAAGGAAGTAAGCTTGATTTCTCTTTTTTTTTTTTTTTTTTTTGAGACAGAGCCTCAAGCTGTCCCCGGGGATAGAGGGCCGTGGCATTACAGCTCACAGCAACCTCCAACTCCTGGGCTCAAGCGAGTCTCTTGCCTCAGCCTCCCAAGTAGCTGGGACCACAGGCGCCC
>CAUYTI010021864.1:0-32868 GCA_963575145.1 Galago senegalensis
GGAGAGGAGAGGGCAGAGGAGGGGAGGGAGAGAAGAGGGCAGAGAAGGGGGAGGAGAGGGCAGAGGAGGGGGAGGAGAGAGTAGAGGAGAGGGAGGAGGAGGAGAGGGAAGAGGAGGGGAGGGAGAGAAGAGGGCAGAGAAGGGGGAGGAGAGGGCAGAGGAGGGGGGAGGGGGAGGAGAGGGCAGAAGAGGGGGAGGGAGAGGAGAGGGCAGAGGAGGGGAGAGAGAGAAGAGGGCAGAGAAGGGGGAGGAGAGGGCAGAGGAGGGGAGGGAGAGAAGAGGGCAGAGAAGGGGGAGGAGAGGGCAGAGGAGGGGGGAGGGGAGGAGAGGGGAGAGGAAGGGGAGAGGGGGAGGAGAAGAAGCTTCCCCAAAAGATGAAAGAAAAACTGTGTTTCAAGGATTTAGGGAGGAAGAGTGTGCCAGAGGCTGCAGACAGCTTGAGCTAACACTGAGAGCAGCATCTTGGAAGGGTTATTGAACTTGAGATGATTTAGTACAGTGTTAGGCTAAACATCCTGGTGTAGAGTGCATTCAGGAGATGCGGGAAAGAGAGAAACTGGAGTCAGTGCAGAAGGAAAACCCTTTCAAGCAGTTAGTTCAGTTGTAAAAAGAAGGGAAAAAAATATGTCAGTCACCAGAATGAGTGGGTATATTTGTGGTTGAGAGAAATAGTACCGTATTTTTAATGCTGATAGAGAAAAATCCAATGAAGAGGACAAGTTGAAGAGTCACGAGAGAGAAGGAGGAATTCCCAAAGTGAAGTCCTTGGGCTAGTGAGAGAGGATGGAGTGAGGCTCACAAAAGGAGGAGAGGCCCATTCCCAAAACAACACCGCTGATCCAGACTAATGAGGACACAGAGTAGGAGGCACAGGCTTTTCCAGTGACTAAGTAGGAAGATGTGGAAAATAACTGTATCCTCACATACTGACAAAGTTGCAACAACCAAAAGAAATGCTGATTTCGCAGAATAATGCCTTGGAAGCCTCTTTATAAATTCCTTAAATTAAAATTCTGAATCAATTGCTGAAAATATACTTAGGAGTAAATCAAAAGTTATGAAGATCTGAAATTCCAGAAACTAGAGAAAGAGGGGAGGAGGGAAGCAAGCAGATTGAACATGGGATGATGTTGTCAAGCTAGCAAAACAATAAGAAACTTCTCTTCAACTAGATTGATAAAGAAGAGGGCACTGGTTATCATTGCTGGGTACAACGTGAGTACATAGTAACTGCTCAGTAAACTCTGTTAATTCAGTCCCACAGTTGGTTTGTGTTGCAGTAAATTCTATACTCAGTGCACTGTGGTCGGATAGTTTGTAGCCATAATAATCTCATGCATTATTCCCACTAAAACGCATTGTTTTCATTGATTTCTTTCATCTTTATGGTTCTGTTTTTTTTTTTAATGGCTTCAATGGGATAAATTTATTATCTTACAGCTTGAAGGTCAGACACCCATCTCACTGGACTATGATGAAGATGTTGGCAGGGCTGTATGGTTTTCTGGAGGTCCTGGGGAGGATTTGTTCATCAGTCTTCAAAGCCATAACCATTGCATCTCTCTGATCATTTTTCAGTGGTCACATCTCCCTCTGAATAGAGCTGGAAAAAGTTCTCTGTTCTTAAGGACCCATGTAATTATATTGAGCCCATTTGAATCATCCAAGATAATTCTTTCATTTCAATACCCTTATTCTTAATCGGGTGTGCAAAGTTCTTTTGCCATGTAGGGCAATATAATCACAGTTTCTAAGGGTGAGAACAGGGTCTGAATGCTTATGTCTTCTCCAAAAGTCATATACTGACATCTTAACCCCCCAGGTGATAGTATTAGGAGGTAGAGCCTTCAGCAGGTGATTAGCTTGTGAGGGTAGAGCCCTCTCAAATGGGATTAGTGGCATTATAGAAGTGGCCTGAGCAACCTTTCTTGTTTCTTTCACTGTGTAAGAACACAATGAAAAGAGAACTGTCCCCAGACCAGGAATAGTCAGCAACCTGGACCCAATCAAATCCTTCCTTTGGGCTGGATAAACAGGTGGAAGGCAGGTCACTCATGCTCAGATCATTGCATAAACAAGCTTGCTATCCATCTTAGTCTTAAGAGTTTTACAAATATTATATATCCAGAAAAATTCTAAGCCAATGAGGCCCTTCTTATCTTATTGCAGAATAGGACATGTAATCAATTTATATCCTGCAGCCAATCTTTTTTACCTGTGAGTTTAAGAAATTCAACTAATGGCCGGGCGGGGTGGTGCACACCTGTAATCCTAGCCCTCTGGGAGGCCAAGGAGGGTGGATAGCTTGAGCTCAGGAGATCAAAATGAGCCTGAGCAAAAGTAAGACCCTATGTCTTAAAAAAAAAAAAAAAAAAGAGCTGGGCTGGGCATTGTAGGCATCTGTAATCCCAGCAACTTGGGAGGTTGAGGGAAGAGGATCTCCTGAGCCCAAGAGTTTGCATTTCCTGTGAGTATAATGCCATAGCACTGTTTCTTTTTTTTTTTTATGGTTAAACATCATAAACATTAGTACCATATATATGTTTTATTTGTTAGTAATGGTCTTGAAAGTGTACAGCATGTAATAGCTGCAAAATAGCTTAACAAGAACAGTTAAATGGCCATAATCTGGAATAATTAATGAAAGGATAAAATGCCTTGTTAATTGTGTTAAAAATAACTGTTAAATGTTGAGATAACTATGCCCATTTTAATTGGATTTAGTGTTGTTTTAGCACAAAAGGTTGTAAGAGTAGGGGTTAGAAATGCATAAACACATTTCTCTTTGAAAAAATAACTGCTCTTTTTTGTTTATGAGAAAATCACCATAGGAAAGATTTCTCAGAAATAAATTGTCTTCACAAAATAAGGAAAGAGTATTTATTTAATTTTAAAGGGGGGGAGGATACGTGTTTCTCTATTGTACCTGGTAAAACAGGAGATAAAGTAGTGCCTCATCTAATTTTCAAAGAAGGCACTAATATTGTTAACTCAAAGAGAGATACTAGTTTCCACTGAAAAACCACAGAAGTAAATAGCTCTGGTCTAAGATCAAGTATTTTGAGGAGCTCTGGTTGAAGAAAGCATTTTGAGAGTGAATTCACATTATATAGAATTAGACTAAACTACATAAAGAGCCCCAGAGTTTATTTTAAAAAGCAGCATTACTTGAGGCCACAGAGAAAACATAGGCGTAGTGATCCCTACTTACTAATCAAAGCCAAGGCAGGAGAAGTTCCACTCAAAAAAGTAAACATTAAGAACATTTCAAATTACTCAACTATGAGAAGTAGATTGAGATTGGCATAATAGTACATAATTATCACCTCGAATTCAAAACAACAGGGATAAACACTAAAGGAAAAAAGCACATAAGCACAGAGGATGAGAGGTCTGCCAGCCCCTCTCTCTACATATATCTATCTCATTATGTATAATGATAGGTACATTTTATATTTTGTTTATGTAATTTGTATATTTATAAATGTATGCATTTATATCAATTTTTAATAAAATATTTGTATATTTTAATAATATATTTTATTAGAAAGTCAGCAATACAAATTTTTGTGAGATGCTTTACCAATTGTAAGCAGCGAATCCCCGCCATCATCACTATCTTCCCCACAGTGAAGAATCAGATGTGTCCGTTATCTCTCACACACAAGTCCTCTCAGCTAGCCGCCCTAGTCATGAACGCCAGCAGAGGAATTTATTCCCTAATGACTCCATTATAAATTAGTCCCAAGGTATCCGTAGGCTTTCCCTACAACATAATTCTCAAATGACCTCTTCTTTCCTCTCGTCTTCACCTCCAATGAAACCCTTATGTCTTTCATCAAGACTCAGTAAACATAAGGCTTCTTTTTAGGTCCATGTCATGCCCCCAGCAGTCTCTGATGATCCCACACTCTCAACAGCACTTCATAGTTATCCTACGAACTCTCGGTACTTGACTATGTTCTACGATGGATTCATCTCCATCTTCATTTCTGTAAATGTTGTCTCCTCTCCTCAGCAAAAGCGTAGTCTCCTTGAGGGAAGACGTTCTTGTTATAATCTCTGTTCCCTCTGCTGCCTCTATAATCCCAGTTCTGTGCCAGGTAGGTAATGAATTCTTCATAAAAACACAGTGTCTTGGAAAAAAGCAATCAAGCAAACCATTTTATGAAACACTGATTCACAGATTACAGAGTAGCAGCAAAAGGGACCTGAAAACTACCTGCCGTAATTAATTAAAATCCAAATAGGGTGAAAAACCAAATATTCCAGTACAAACCTGAGTTATTACATCTGCCACTCAATTAACTTATATAACATCTATGATGAAAACACACGGGCAATGCTCAGATAGATCTTCAGGCCGATGCGATTATGCGTTAAATGACATGCACTTGTTTTTTATACAATTTTTTGAATTTTCTATAAAATCATGTATTACTTTTCCAGTCAGTATGAAACTAACAAAAATAGCTATTACATTATTCACCTAACAATCAAATTGTCTAGTTTATTAAGGCAACATATGTTTTGATCTCTGAAATTTCAAAATTTCTAAAATCTGTTTCAGCAGAATCTCAAAACTTTGGAGGCAGACAGCGTAGGTTTGAATTCCAAATCCACGAATTCCTGCTGTGTGATCTAAAGACATTTCTTAGTCACCAAGTTCCTAAATTTCCTCATCTGGAAAACGAGAAAATAACAGGTACTACTTCCAAAGGCTGCGATAAAGAGTAAATGGGTTAGAATGTTCAAAACCCTTAGAAGTGGCTGGTATTTAGTAAACACAAACACAGTTGTCACTGTTCTTGTTATTGTTTTGAGGATAAGAAGAAAGATAATTTAATTCCTTATATGTGTGCAACAAACTTCTTTTAAAGCAACTCTCTATGCCTCTGAGAGTTCTCATGAAAGCAGGGCACACAGATGTAGAAAGGAAAGCACCAGGCCTTTCTCTGCATTTTAACACCAAGAAATAGAAAATCTCTGTCAACCTCATTCAAATAGTTTTAATTACCTAATTTAGAAATTTAGAAACAAATCTTCACACAGTGTGCACTGGTTGCTTATTTTGTTTTAGTGATAAAAGAATATCTCTGTTCTTTTATCTCCTTTCTTTTAGCAAGGAGAATAAATTGCTATCCTAACAGTAGGCATCAGAATCCCTCTTAGGGAACTGTTCTGATAAACTAGTTGCAGGTGGAAACTCAAATCCTTAGAGATGAGCCAGCGTGAAATGAGGCTGTGGTGGGGGAAGCTCACTATCCAGCAGCAAAAATAGAAAAGAGCTGGATGAGAAGGAAGAGGAAAGAGAAGGTCCTGCAGCGCTTAAAACAGAACAAAACAAAACGACTTTTAAGAAAAGGAGGCTCTAATGCTAAATTTTAACATTTAGGTGGGATTTCACAGTTTGGTCATTTGTTTGTTTTGCAATGTAATACCCTGATATTCACGCACACACAAACATCACCTCCCAAGTTTCAATGAAGTCAAAGCAACTGGTAGAGAGTTTTCTTATTTACTTCAATTTTTGGTTTTCTAATGTAAATCAAAGAAAGAGGCAAATTTCACACAACCTTGACATGGTTTGGACAGAAGTAACTATGAAGTAAGAAAGCTATCAGTCCAGAAGAAGCAGTCGTCTCCAGGGGTGAATACCATTGAAACACAAGCCTGTCTCCCTCCTCCCCCATTCCCAGATCCCTCCCCACTGGGAATATTTCAGAACTTCTGTAGTGTGGTCTCCTGCCTCTGGTCACTGCCTTCCTCCCCTGCCTCCTTCCTTCCGGCTCTGGAATACACCTGCCAGGTCTTGAACTGCTTGTGTCAAGAGCACCAGTGCCCGTCATATTGTTAGCACAAATGGATGCTAATTCTCAGTGTCAGGCTTGCCACAGGTTATTATTAAGTCCTTGAAATGTCTTCTTCACACACACGCAGAGCCCTTGTGCTTCAGCTGTGCTCCCCCTCTGTGGCCCTTCCTGACTCCTCATCTCTCAGAGCTCTGAACACTGACCCAGTCCCCCCAGTCCCTGTCCTCTTTTCTGTCTTCTCTCACGGCCTCATTCGGCCTCAGCTTTCTGTCATAATAAGCTGCCAAATGTGTATCTCTAGCCAGATTATTCCCCCAAGTCCTTTCTTCATAAATCCAACTGTCTACTTGAATTTCTTACAGGTATCAAGGTGCCACCTGAATGTTTAACAGACATGTTAGTCTCAAGAATTTTGAATCTTTATAGAAAATTCAAACTAGACAATTTGATTGTTAGGTGAATAATGTAATAGCCATTTTTGTTAGTTTCTTACTGGTTGGAATAGTAATACATGATCTTTATAGATTATTCAAAATTCAAACATGGTAATTCCACCTTTGCAATTCTCAAGCCAAAAACTCTCGAGTGGTTGTCAATGCCTCCCTTTCTCTTGTCTTTCAGATCTTATTCATTGTCAGTGCGGTTCTGTCTACTTCCGTGTGTAACTAGAAGCAGTCCACTTCTGACTGAATCACTGTTAGTATCTCATCCGAGCAACCTCATAGCTTCCTAACTATCAAGCCCTGTCCTTTCCTCCCACCTCAGGATCACCCAACCTCAGCACTACTGAAATTTGGGGCTGGAAAACTCCTTGCTGGGAAGGGCCACCTTGCCCTCTGTAGAAGGCACAGCAGCATCCCAGCCTCTACGGGATAAATGGACTAAACCCCAGTGGCACAAACAACTTCGCCTTGAAGTTGTAACAAGCTAAATGTCTTCAGGTACTGAGGCACAAAGTGGCTTCCCCATTGGAAACTATTGCCCAGCAGCGTAGTCTCCATTTAGCCACAAAATGATACTTTGTAACATAATTGTATAATGCCTCTGCCCCAACTGATAAGATTTTCATGTCACAAAGAGAGAGAGAGCAGGGAGGGAGGGAGGCAGTCAGGCCTCACCACAGCCTGGTCTCTCTGCCACCTGCCAGCCCCTCCTTTGCTGCTTGAGCCCAACCTCACCGCCTACTTCCCACCCTTCTCACTCTGCTCCAGTCAACTTGCCTCCTTGCTGCTCCTCAGCTCCACCAGGAAAGCTCTCACCTCAAAGTCTAGGACTTTATTCCTCAGTTTACAGTCCTTGTCACCTGATATCCCTCGGGGCTTACTCCTTCATCCCCTTAAGTTCTTCACTCACAAGCCACCTTCCTACACTTGTTTGTTGTTTGTTTTGAGACAGTCTTACTCTGTCTTCTAGGCTACAGTATGGTAGCATCAGAGTTCACAGCAACCTTAAACTCCTAGGCTCAAGCTATCCTCTTGCCTCAGCCTCCGAGTACATGGGACTACAGGTGCCACCATGCCTGGCTAATTTTTCTTTCTTTTCTTTCTTTGTTTTCTTTCTTTGCTTGCTTCCTTCCTTCCTTCTGTTCTTTCTTTCTTTCTTTCTTTGGCCTTGCTCTTGCTCTTGCTGAGGCTGAGCTTTAACTCCTACACTCAGGCAATCCACCCGCCTCTGCCTCCCAGAGTGCTAGGATTATAAGCATGAGCCATCACTGCACCTGGTCCATGGGTGTCCATTTAAAGAACTCAGCCCCCTTCCCATGCCCCCTAGTCCCACACACTTCTAATGGCACTTATCTGTATGCTGAGATAGATGACAGCATTGTATAGATGCTATCAATGTTGCTATGTCTCTATCTGATAGAATGGCAGCCCCACCAGGGAGGGGATTTTGCCTTTTTAACTCACTGCTGTATCTGCTTCACACGCCTGTGGTAGGCATTCAGCACGTGCTTATAGAATAAATGTCAGAAGGCAGAAAGAGTAAAATCGGTCTCGAAAGCATCTTAGATGGATTTGAATAATCAAGGCAGTTTCATGTAGGGGTATCTAGGATGCGTCTACATGCATCACTAACAAAGGCTAAATTGGTTTCCACAGAACTTATTTAAAATATAATTCATTATGTACATCGGGAGGTAAGGATTTGTCAAAGTGTGTCTATGCTTAGGAATTTTGGTAAGGGGTATTTAGAAAATATATTTATAAATACATTATCATATAGATATAAGTATGTATAGATATATAAAATAAGTATAATTTTAAGAGAAATTTTACAAAGCACCATGGCTCTAGATATACAAAAAGAACTATTCTGGGACAAGTCAAATGTTCAATTGTGTATACCATCAGGTAACTTAGCAAGGAATAGCAATGATGAACAAAGTTATTTTGTATGGATGAAAGCCTTCCTGGTTCGAATGTGAGTGAAATAGAGGAGCAGAAAAGCTTCCTGCTGAAAGCTGACAGTTCCATGGGACCCCCCAAAGTTGTAGTTACTCCGCTAGTTACTGGTCTGAACAGGACAGGGGAAGATCCACATTGTACTTCTCTTGCCAAATCTGCAACATTACCACTGGTGAATGTTACATTAGCGTCAAGCTGGGAAGTTCCCGGCTAATTCTACTTGGAGTAGATAGCAGGATTATCCTCTGTGCCACGAAGTTAAGGTATTCCTTTCCGCCTTGGGTGACTACAGGGAGATTTTAGTAATTTAGTAATGCACTTTGTAGAAGTTGATGAAGAGGGGCAAACAGGACAAAACAAAATATTGATCCTCTGTGACATAAAATTTTGCCTATGGATTCTAAAAGCACATGTTTCAAAAAGACCTCAGAATTCTGCTACATCACTCCTAAAAACTGCGTGACAGACCCGTTGATGACAACAGCAGCTATTCTACCAGTTTTCTTAACTAACGACTCATTGTAAGACCAATAAAGCCACACAGCAGGCAGGTACTTTAATGAAATAGGTCCAGTCCTCCAGGGAGGAGAACTTGTGGTTCAAACACCACCATTTTTGATCAAGTAAGCACTTTATTCTTGCCGATTGCAAATACCTTTTATGTGGAAACTGATCAAAAATCCTCTTGGGAAGGATAAGGGATTAGGAAGGATGAGGGAAACAAATGACAGTTGTGATATAATGTCGTGAAATAGGTTTTCTAAGAAGGAAAATAACGTCACCATTTCTAAAGTCACGGTTCATTCCCTGGCAAGACTGGCAGCCTCATTCAAATTCAGACCACAAGTTAATTCATTGATGCCTTCGACCAACATTTATTATACACATTCTCTTTGTAAAAGGAAGAAATATTAAAACATACACAACCTCCATTATTACCAAGATTTTCTTCTCTCTTTAGTTTTGTTTGCTATAACTACATACTAGAAATACGACTGAACACAGATAATCTAAGGGATAGCTAATATATTGAAGCTTAACATTGGAAAGTTTCAAAAGAAAGAAATCGACAGATGCCTTCTCCACGTAAGGTACTAATAGTTTTGAGAGTCATTAAGACCTAATTTAAAATCTTACCTTCTTCACTTACTGGCTCTTTAGAACACATGGAACCCCCCTGGGTCTCAATCCCCTCATACAGAAAATGTCCCACCTGTTACCCACCCACATGCTAGGTGTAGTTATTAAATGTGATGTTGGCAAGCACACCTCCATAGTACATATTAAACAAATTATAGCTATTTAAGCTTTGGAATCCTAAATAACATAATGCCTTTATTAATTATTTTGTCCATTGGCAAAACTCCAGAAATACTACATCTTTATTTCACCTCCTCAAAAAATTATTTTTCATGCTTATCTTCTCTAAAACTATAAACTTGGGAATTTTTCATACTTCTGAATGTCTCAAATAAATGTGTGAAGAAGAAATTCCATCTTCAAGGAGCCCCTCCAATAAAATAGCAAAGAAAATTCTTACCTAGTTTTGGCAAGGAATAGGGAACTTTAAAGTAGTCTTCATAGAACTCTATGAGTCTCTTTGTTATGTGGAGAGCATAGTCCCCGGACCCTCTTCGGATGGCATCGGGTCTCGCATACAACCGTACCTAATTAAAAATATATATAAAAGTTACTTTTAGCCTTTTTGTACCGTGGTTTTAGCTTCCCTGCAAATATGAATCTACACAAATCACTGTGGACAGTACAAAAATTAAACAGAACCCTTGTTGATACTTGTATATCAAAGCACACGGTGGTGGGAAAGAGCCAAACTTGAGCAATTATAGTAATTAAAGTAACCAAGTTGAGCGAGTCACAATTTCCTTGCTTTACAGGATGACATAGAGAAGATTTCTACAGGTTGCATCAAAATAAATATTCACCGTTATCACTTACATGTGCTTGCTGGAGATAGGAAGGCTTGGTGGATTAGGGCGACGGGTCTCTGACTCTGCTGAAAGCAGGCAAGCTGCGGCTGCTCAGCAGGACAGAAAACTCATGGTCTGTTAAAGACACATTGTATCAAGCTTTGGAAGTGCTACCAGCCTGAGAAAATATATACATAAATATAATTTATGTTTCCTTCTTCTCTGTGGAATCAACTGTCTTTATTCCCAATATGCAAAGTAGGGATAGAAAATCTTCCATGTTCAGAAACAATCTCCATTCTGGAAGGCCGTCTGCAACCGCTCCCAGCTTCAAACCCAGTGGAAGTAACTCATATTTTGAACACAATCCGGATACTTGATATTGATTTTTAAAGCAAGCATCATATATTATCTAGTCCTTGGACAAAAAAAAAAGAAAGAAAGAAAGAAAGAAAAAAAAAAGCCTAAAGCAAATAACACAAAACTGAACAAAACTAACAATTGTATAGAAAAGGTTAAAATGAGATTAGTTTTCATAAAGCTTTCACAAAGCTATCCAGCATCTTTATTTCCAAAGGCTAAATCTATTTTTCACAGATGTGGTCCCTAATCCTCACATCAATTCTGTGAATAAGAAATACGCATTTTGTGGAGCAGTAGAAATCACAGTGGCCTGGGAGTTGGATTTTAGTTCTACTCTGCCACTAACCAAGCTAGATGATATTGAACAAATTACTTAACCTCTTTGGGTCTCAAATGTTTTCATTTATAAAATGAATGTGTTAGCCACCAGCTGGTTGCTAAAGTGCTTTTCAGTTCTAAAACACATTACTTCCAATCCCATTTTACAGATAAGGGAGTTTGTATCCTTTTTAAATGACTAGAAAAATAAATGGTTTAGTCAGTAGATAGAAATGGATATCTACATTCAACAGTAAAACAAAAGGAATTTGTACTCAATCATAATATAAAAAAATTGATGATACAATTAACTCTTTATTATCTGTGCCCAAGGAGGGAGAATACAGACAGGTATAATCCAAAAAAAGTAGAAAGTCAAGGAAAATACATCTGGACTTTATTTTAGAAAGACCTGTGATCCACAGGTATTTACTAAATTCAATAATAATTATTTACTGAAATTGTGAAGCTACTTTCCTCCCAACAACTAACTCAAATGCCAAGTTCAGTTCCTTGTCACTCATGTTTTTGGATGGCAGTAATAGAAACCGAAAACCCTCAGCAGAGACAGCTGCTCCTGGCCCAGCTGACACTCTCACAGAGGCAGCAACGTGGGCCCCTGGGCCCTGACATCAACCGTTAGTAAATTTTGGTCAGTGTCTCAAGTACATTCCCAAGGAGCAGCCCCCTAAGAAAAAGATGAGTGTACAAGGAATTTAACAAGCACTCTGTGGAGACACTTAGAAGGGAGTGGGAGAAGCAGGACCAGGGGGAGAACAGGCCAAGCCAGGGTGTGATTTCAGGAGTCCTGGACGCAGTCTGAGCCTGACACACCAGGCGCTCTGGGGGTGAATTACACCTGTGGGTGTGCACTGGCTTAGGCCAAGACAACCAGCCTTCCACACTGTCACTGGCAACTGATTACCAAGGGGAGATCATAAAGTCCGAGGCACTTCTTGTTCTTGGTGCATCTGGGTGACTCAGGTCCCATGGCCCAAGGATAATCCTCTGGAGAGGAATAAGGTCTGGCCTTTTAGGATCAAAGCTGTGGGAACCAGGGGACAAGCACACCCAACAGGAAAGGGAATCTAGTCTGTGCACCAGCAGCATCCACCAGACACTGTCATCACTCCTGCGGCATTCATTCATTCAGCAAATGTTTAGTTGCCATCTGCTTTGTACCAGCGCGAGGACTAAGCATTCTTAACTAAAGAAGAAGACATATTCTCTAACCGAGGGACGTACAAGGAAGCTGTGAAGATGTAATCACCATTCTCCAAGAGCTTCTCATTGATTAGGTAAGTTAGAGAATGACAACGGATAATGATAGATGACGTATGAATGATAAAATACGAGTGTCAAATGGATACTGAAGAAGATGGATAGCTTTCTGAATTTCCAGGAGAAGTAACTAGTAAATTCAGGCTCCAACCATAACCAGCACTACTACCAAATGATGCAGAAAAGTTCACTGATTATACACTTAGCATTAGTAATTTTGGTTGAAACATAGTCATTCCTATCAATCAAGTCGACTAGTCAAGCTGTCTGTAGGCCCAGGCAGGAGAAACATTATTAAATCAATCTGGTGGTCAAGATCTGATGAAACTGGTCCAATCTGAGGAGAAGATGAAATATACACATGCTTAGCCCAGGGTCTTCATCTGCTCGTTCAAACATTTATCACACACCTGCTGTGTGCCAGGCATTATACTGGGGAATAGAAACAGAACAATAAAATTCCCACCAAGATGAATGAGACTTTTATACTTACTGCTCTTAAAAGGCTTATAATATGTGGAAAACAAACAAATAAATCAGCAACAAAAATACAATGTGAGGAATATAGTGGTGAGCTCTGCTTTCCCTGTTACAAAGCATGAGCCCCCCCAGCTGCTACCAAGACTCAGCCCTCCACCTTCTATCCTCTTGCCTTTTCACAGTCATCATTTCCCCAGATTCTCACCCGTATCTCCCACATCAGCAACTTGTGCTTCCATGATGGATCATTCTCATCAGTAAACAATAATCTATTCGTCCTATGTTTTTAAAAAGTCTTTTTTTGGCCACAATTCCTACAAGTATGGCTTTTGGCCAGGGTCCTTGAGTCAGGATGAACATGTAAGTTAACATCCAAACTGGAACGCTTTTGAGAATAAAAGGCAGCACTTAGAACCTGACATGACAGCTGCAGGTAGGGTGTACACACTCCGCCTTCCAGTCTCACTCCAAGTCACAGCAACAAAGTGAGTTTGTTCATCCCCACTACTCTGCCAAAGCTGTTCTCATCGAGACCACTATTAGCCCCACAAGCTCAAATCCCGCGGGGAGTTCTTACTCCTCACCATGCTTAACCTCTTAAGGCATTTTGATAATTGATTGTTTTCTCTCTTTGGAACACATGTATTCATTCATTCATTTAGAGATTGGGTCTTGTTCTGTTACCCACACTGCAGTTCACCGGTGCAACCACACCTCACCTCACAGCAACCTCAAGCTCCTGGGCTCAAGCAATACTCCAGCCTCAGCCTCTCGAGTTCCCGGGACTATGGACACACTCCACCACGCCTGGCTAATTTCTTTTTTATTTTTTGTAGAGACAGAGTCTCACTATGTTGCCCATGCTGATCTCAAACTCTGGGGCTCAAGTGATCCTTTTGCCTTGGCCTCCCAAAGTGTTGGGATTACAGGTGTGAGCCAAAACACTCATCCAGAAACACTTTTCACCTGGCTTCTCTCACTTTTCCTTCCTCCCATGGACCATGCCTTCTCAGTCTCCTGGCTGATTCCTCCCTATCCTGATCCCCCACATCGTGAAGGGTTCCAGGTTTATCTAGAGACTTCTTCACTTTCTATCTATACTCAGTCCCTTGGTACTAATACCTAGTCCCATGGTCTCAAATATCATTTAGATGACAAAAACTCACCCATTAATTCCAGACTTAGTCCAACTCCTCACCTGGCATCTCCATCTGGGTATCTAATAGCATCTCAAACTTAACATGTCTAAAGCCAAACTCCTGACACCCCCACCACACACACACAACCGCTTCTCCTGAAACTCTTCCCATCTCAGTTACTTGCACCTCTCGGCTCGGGGCCAGGCTAACAGCTCAGCGTCCTTCTTTACCCTCCTTCTCTCACACTTCATGTTCACTTGGTCAGCAAATCTTTTTGACTCTATCTTAAAAACATATCTGAAATCCAATGACTTCTCACACCCAGACACCACCACTGCTGCTCTAAGCCCCTTCCACTCTTTCCCTGGAGAATGCTCTGCTTCCTGGCTGCTGCCTCATCTGCTCCCTCCAGGCTGTCGTCCACACAGCAAGCAAACCTTTCCTGTTAAGATGGGCATCCTGTCACTCACTCCTCCACTTTTCTTTCTCATTCACAGTAAAAGGCCAAGTTTTACAGGGCCTAGAAATCTATAGCCCTTTAGCTCTCTGCCTTCATTTCCCACTATTCTGATCCATGCTAACAGGAATTCATTCGTACACTGTTTCCCACACCTTTCCTCAGACATGCCTGAGAGATTCTCCATCAAGGTTTTGTAGTTTTTCCCTAATATCTCCCTGACTCATTCCTCCACCCTCTTTAGGAATTTGTCTGAATATCTCAAATTCTGGGCAGCCATCCCTCCTGCCCAAGGACTCCCTATCCCCCTTCTTTGATTTATCATTTCCTAAAATGCTTGTCACCATTTAGCAAAATATAGGGTGGCCATAAAGTTTCTGTGCAACTTAAAATCGCACACAATCTTTATGGAAACCTTGTATATGTTTTATTTGTTCATTTTGATTCTTGCTGCCTTCTTCCAAGAAAAAGCATTGTATGAGGGCACAGATTTTTCACCTATTAGATCCAACCTTGTAAAAGTGCCATTTTTGTGAGTCAAAATATCTTGCTCAATTTGCCTCCCAAGGGCCTCGTACCTAAAACTTTGACAAATGAATGAAAAATGAACAAATTTCTCAGATGCTCAGGAGCAGATGTTTCTTAAGGGATCAGCTGGACATATGAAGTGACCAATGGAATATGGCATCTCAGACCAAAGTAACAACTTGGACCAGGACAGCAGGACTGACCATGTAGTACGTGATCTTAAAAGGTTTACTTAACACTGTTTTTTTTAAATATATATATATATAATAGGTATGGAAACTCATGGAAGGATATTAAGCCAGAAAAGGATGACAGCTAGTCACATCAGTGACTTATACCAGATAAAGTGAGATATAGGCACTGTTCATTAGGATTGTAACAGAGACAAACTAGAAAAGTGAAGACACGCTGGAGCTCCAGCTACTAGGGAAGCAGAGGTGGGAGGATCACTTGAGCCCAGGAGTTTGAGGTTGCTGTGAGCTATGTGAGCTATGATGACACCACTGTATTCTAGCCCACGAGGTGACAGAGTGAGACCCTGTCTAAAAAAATAAAAAGAAAAAAAGAAAGAAGGAAAAAGAAAAGTGAGAAGATATATGATATATAATGATAGGTAAAATTGGAGAAGTGAAGAGAAATTGCAAACCCTATTACAGAAGTGTCTGTAAACCGAATTGCAAAATATGAATTTAATACTATGGGCACAGGCAAGCCATTTAAAGATTTTTAAGCCACCGAATGACATGATCAGAATTAGGTTTTAGCAGACTACCTTGGCTGCAGTGAAGATGATGGATTAGGAGGGAAGAGAAACAAATAAAAAGAAATGAGTTAGACTATTGTACAAGTCCAGATGAAAGATGACGGCTGTTTGCACTAGAAAGATGGCAGCAGGATGCAAAGAAACAGGTGGATTTATTCAATTGGTCCTAACGCTCCTGTTGAACAAGCCCTTTAGTTATCAGGTAAAGCCAAGTACAGTCACATTCACACTTACAAACAATCGTTTATACATACTCCAGTATCTCACTGCAGCTACCTGTTAGAACAAGTGAGACCTGGTAGGGGAAATGTCAAAAATTGTGCAAACTGAGTAATTCCTGTATGGTTAATCAAGTGAATTCAGCACAATAATTCACTTTAGCTAAAAAAAAAAAAAAAAAAAAAAGTTATTTTCTTCTTTAAGAGTAACTTAGTTCTACTTAATCATAACATAGAACCTAAATCTTCATAAACACAGTTATCACTCAGAAGCAACGAAGTATCATTTTATTACACCTGCTTATTTACATTTTCTGACATTCCATAAGAGCCCGGCTCTGAAAATGTAAACTGTTTGCCAGCCTTTCTCTCTTTCCCTCTGTGTAGGTTACTCTGACATAGTGTGACCCAAACTCCATAAACATTTGGTCCAGTGCGAGGGACATCGTCACATCAGGGCTGGGCACGTGGGGTGCAAGTCAGGGTGGGCACATGGGGCTCATGTCAGGGGCAGGCTTGCTGGATGTCACATCAAGGGCGGGCTCGCGGGACATCATGCCAGGGGCAGACACTCAGGACGTCACGTCAGGGGCAGGCACGCGAGATGTCTGTCAAGGGAGGGCACGCAGGACGTCATGTCAGGAACGGGCACGCGGGACGTCACGTCAGGGGCAGGCATGAGGGACGTCACAAAAAGGGCAGGCTCTCAGGACGTCACGTCAGGGGCAGGCACGTGGGACGTCATGTCAGGGGCAGGCACGAGGGACCTCACGTCAGGGGCAGGCACGCGAGATGTCATGTCAAGGGAGGGCACGCAGGACGTTGTGTCAGGAACGGGCACGCGGGACGCCACGTTAGGGGCAGGCACGTGGGACGTCATGTCAGGGGCAGGCCGGCGGGGCCTGGAGGTTCGGCCTTCTATCTAACTACGTCTGTCTGCTCGTGACAGTCAACTTGTGTAGGTCTCAGCTCCGAGTTCCTTCCAAGGGTAATAGTTTGTCATTATCTATTTATCACAGTGCACCTGAGAGCTTGGTGCATCATATAACTTCTAAATTCTTCTCATCTAGTCTGCACTTGTTTTGAGGAGAAAATAATAACAGAGGAATTTTACTCAGTTACAATTTTTATTTCCCTTGAAAATACAAACTGACTATTGAGCCACCCTCCTCCGTCCTTACCCCTGAGTGTTCCTCTGTTTTTCCCTGAAGTACCTGTGAGGTTGGCGCTGACCGACAGGGAGCCGGAGGAGCAGCTTCGGGGAGACGCCCCCACGGGCCCTGCAAGGAGACGTGGCGAGGGGGACCGGAGGGGACAGGAGGGGACGGGAGAGGACAAGTCCTGAATCCTGGCCCACAAGGTGAGTCATGGGCCCTGCGGGGAGACGTGGCGAGGGGGACCGGAGGGGACAGGAAGGGACGGGAGGGGACACGTCCCGAATCCTGGCCCACAGATGAGTCATGGGTCCTGTGATGAGACGTGGTGCGAGGGGGACGGAGGGGACAGAAGGGACACGTCCCGAATCCTGGCCCACAAGACGAGGTCCCCTTGGGGCTGCTGCTGGCCCATTGGCCTGTGCTCTGTAATTTAATAGACTCCCGTCTATTGTACTGTACTATAATATACTTACAGTACATTTCATCGTTATCTGATTTTAAGTATTTTTATCATTGGACAGAAACAAAACCAGTGAGGCAGTTGTTGTTGGCCCCGTTGCTTACTTCACTTTCTCACAGAATCAGAAATGGCAGTAAAGTTCCAGCTATCCCGACGGTGAGGAGTGGCCGCTTAGAGTACGTGTTGGGGGGAGTCCTGAGATCACATCTAGACTCCGGAGGAGCAAGTTTCAGGACCTGTGAGATGCCGCTGTATGTGTCAGGGCAGGGAGGGGACGCTGCGGCCGGACATTCGCCACTGTCACCACCACTGTTTCCCTGAACAGCCACTTTACCCAGGGTGCCGCTGGTCAGACCCTGCAAGGCGGGATGAGCCTGGCAGCTGACACCTGGAGGCTGTTCATTCGCTTCCCAGAGAAGTTAGAGAACTGGACTCAATAGTGAGGGTCAAGACTCAGGGCCCTGTATGAACCCAGAGAAGTATTAGCTGTAAACTTAGTCTAGAATAAAAATGCTTTGAGGATAGAACCACTTTAAGGTAGTTAGATATTGTGTAACTTTGTAATGTATGAGGGGAATCCGATGTGTACTGTGATGAGTTGTAACATTGCTGATGTTTACTTTTACTGTGAGAATAAAAATTAACAAGGGAAAGAGGCGACAGAGCAGTTCTTTGAGGCGATATCCCCCTGTTCTCCTGAATTGGTGACTTTTCTGTAAACAAAAACGAAACTGTTGAT
Source organism: Galago senegalensis (assembly GCA_963575145.1). Lineage (NCBI taxonomy): Eukaryota > Metazoa > Chordata > Mammalia > Primates > Galagidae > Galago > Galago senegalensis. The sequence continues at coordinate 18,050 of CAUYTI010021864.1, forward strand.
CTCTCATCCACTTCTCCATTGAGTTGGCTTGAGTGACAGGCAGATGGACTCACTGGTGGAGAAGACAATCAAAGTGAAAGAGAACTGTAGACGGATTCTAGCTTACCTGTTTAATAGGTGTGCAGTTAGAATAAGAACATCAAGGAGTTTTTAAGGATTTCATTGGTGGGATATTTATTTATTCAGTTTATTTATTAAGGAGCACAAAGAACCAGGCCTGTATCCCCATGCTGAGTGTCCAAAGGTAAGCAGGAAACAAGAGCTTTTCTTTCAAAGAGCTTTCAGTGAGTAGGGTGGAGGGAGATACAAGCCCTGATGTTTAGAACAACAAAGCAGACCTAATTTATATGGGCTCTTCAGAGAAATCCTTTCCATAGATGGTGATTCAATAAAGCGGGACTAGAGCACCAAGAAAGTAATGGTGAGCAATCAGTTATTCAGAATCTGATGTATAAAGCTCTACCTTTCAAAATTCTAAAGATTTTGAAAGAAAGTTAAAGATACATATATAATTATAATGTGATGCAGAGAAAGAAAGAAAACATATGCTTTTTTTTGCCAGAAACGTTATGAATTTTTCAACTAAATAATTTTAAGACTTGTAATAATTTAAAGTACCTCACAGATTTTTAAAATTTATCTTTGTAAAATACCTAGAGTTGGTGATAAATGCTGATTTTGTAGATGAAAAACTTGAAGAGACGGTTTTCTATGGTCATTGAGTTGCTTAAAAGGGCAGTGAAACTAAACCTCTCTGGCTAAAGGCTTTTTTCTATTTTTAATTATTCACTGTTTAAAAATGAATTATGCTAGTTGCTATATAATTATATGAAACAGTGTATTGTTACACCACATACCCAAGAGAAAGAAAAATCATTTACAACAGCAGTGTACCTGTTAAAGGCCTGACTAACATTTTCTCTAATTTGACATTTGTAATTTGATACTTTGAGTTAAATAAACCTTCTGTCTTACCAGAAGGTTTCCAAGAGAACTTTATGCTACAAGAGCACATTAGGAACTTTGGAAGACACAGTAATTATTTTATACTTTAAAATATCACTATAATAACAATACATTTACTTTTCCTTTTGTCCAACTGAAAAAACAGTCCTTTTCTTTAATAATTACAGAACAATAATGTGTTGTCAGTAAATTCCAGCCAGTAAGGCAAAATTAATTCACCTACATGAATATAATTTGATTTGAAGATTCTTCCTACAAATCAGGAAACCAGAACAAGCCAGGAGGAAGAAGCAGGTGCTTTGGGCACTGAGTCAAAGGTAAATATATTGATAGAGGAAAGGTTGCTGTAAACAAGAAGCTAAATGCCCAGGAGTATTAGTCTTCTTTAAAATTCAGAAGATAACTTTTTTTTTCCTAAATGAAGGAGAAATAAATACACACCAAACTCTGGTAGCAACAGGGAGCCCATGCCCAGATTCAAATCCAGGAACCAATGACCATGAAAAAGAGGCTGGAGGGGGGAAGGCGAAGGAGCTGTCCTTGCAGGGGCCAGTGGCAAAGTCGAGAAGACTCAAGAAGGGCCATCGCCTCTCAGTCTAAGTGTCTGGATAATGTAGCTCTGAGCAACTGAGAGCCACTTAAAAATCTGAAGCAGAGTAACATGATTGAAAATGACAAGGGAAGATTATTTAGGCAACAGAATCTGAGACGTATTGAGACAAAGAGGCTGGTGAGCAGAAAAGCGTAACATCACCGGTGAAGACCATGTTCTGGAGCTTCATGGTGAGAACAGCCAGTAATAGGTGGTCTCCGTCACCTTCGTGAAAGAACTCTGAGAAGGAGAACTGAGAATTGGGATGGGTTAAATCTCGGGGCTAAGAATGAGACACACAGTGATAACAAAATCATAACTACCTACAAACCATTCTGAGCAAAACACACTGCAGAAAGAAAGGCCAGAGCTTCTGGGCAAGTCTCATCTTGGAGTCCATGCTCTGGGTCTATATATAGATATTTTGGGAACAATACTTCAACATTCTCAGTAAACCTTTTACTAAATTTCATACCGTAACAAATACCGTTCTAAGAAGAATCCAGAGTATTGTCACCGATAAAGTTGCTCTAGTGGCTTGTTTTTCCGCCTTCCCTCTTCATAGAATTTTCCTAAGGATTCAGGAGAAAAACACTTGCTGGGAATTCTGAGACCGCTTTGTACTCCTACTGCGGGGCTCCTTTTAGGCTCAACGGCCCTTGTTCCGCAGCAGAGCTTTTCAACTGGTGTGTCATGGCACAATGGCGCACTGTGAGTGGACCTGAGGTGTGCTGGGGAAATTTTTAAACATCATTAATTTATTTTTGGAAGAGGCTCAAAGCATAGTAAGTCTTTTCTAGTCTATTTTTTACTCTTTTTTGATCAATATAATTTAAGTGTGCGATGGAATTTTATGGGTTCAAGTGTGCCATGAAATAAAAAAAGTTGAAAACACTATCAGAGGTTTATAGTGTCCCTATATTTAAACTATGTTTGTCTCATCTCTCTGTAGGACTTTAGGTTCTTTAAACATCGGGTCCATCTTTTCAGTCCTTCCTGCCTCTGTGCAATGCCTTGTACCCAAAGGGAACTGGCAAAGTGTTGCTGACTCCCATAAAATGGCAATAAACTCTAAAGATCCTTGTGGAGTCGCTCCAGTACTAAAATGCTGCTGTACTAGATAGATAACATCTTTCGACTGTATTTTGCTTCAAGCAAGGAAATTAGTGCTGTGGCAAACTGTACAGTCTCCTTGTAAATCACTTCACATTTATTTACCAAGCACACTATTTACCACTTCACCATGGAGTCTACAAATTTCAGTTACTTACAGGGACTTCTCTGGAAAGGCAAGACTTTGCCTGTTCACACTGCTACCACCATATTGTTCACACTTACGTGGCAGGCTACATGACAGCTCCTGGAGATGGCTACATGCTAATCCCTTGGATCTGTGAATGTTACCTGTACGGCAAAAAGGCCCTTGATGATGTGATTAAAGTAAGAGGTTAAAAAAATAAAATAAAAATAAAATAAAGTAAGAGGTTACTGGAGTCCCAGAGATTATCCTGGTTTAACCAGATGGGTTCTAAATGCAATCACAAATGTTCCTACAAAAGGGAGCAGAGGGAGTTTTGACTACGGATGACAAGAAGACAAGAGAGTGACAGAAGCAGAAAGATACAAAGATGGAGAAAGGAGCCGTGAACCACCAAAGACATGGAACTCAGCTTCACAGCTGGAAAGGCAAGGACCCCAAACTCCCTACGGGTCTTCAGATGTTGTGAGCTCCTGTTCCCCTGGTTCCCCCTGCCTTCTCCAATTCCCCCACCCTACGGGCAACCTCCTGTCCTCTCCCATTCCCCAGCTCCTCCCAGCCTGTTCCCATGCTCTCCAGAATTCAAAGAGGCACAGAGAGTCCCAAGCTTCACAAAACCCCCAGGTTCTCAGTAGATGAACAAGGGTGGAAAACTCACCGAGGCTTAATTAATTACTGTTGTATAACCATAACCATTGTGATTTAAGATGGATCCATGGATCAATTATTGTTATATAGTCATAACCATTGTGATATGAGATATGAGAAGTATCCATTGACAACCAAGCTGCAACCCTGTCAATGGCAATGTACCTTGTTGTGCCCCGCCCCCAGCTTAAGCTATGCAGAGAAAGAAAGGTATAAAAGACAAAAAACTCTCACTTTCAGGCCACTTGTCTCAGAACAATGGCCCCCTGCACAGGTGAGAATAACTCCCCAATGAATAGCATCTGAGTGGGTCCGAGATTATTTTTTTCATAACCCCAAGGTTATTTCACAGAAGGAACCAGCCTGTAGATGGCTTCATCTTAGCCCTGTAAGACTCATTTTGGATTTCTGATCTCTGGAACAGTAAAAGAATAAACTTGTATTGTTTTAAGTCACTGAATTTGTGGTAATTTACACGAGGAACCTAATATAGTTTCTTTACCTTATTGCCAGTTAATTCACTGATTTGTGTCAGATTTCCACCTTCCTGTGGGAGCACATTTTGTGTCTCTCTGTTTACTCTCTCTACTGTGGGTATAATTCTTTAAGCTTTCAAACTGCTTACTTGGGGGCATCTGTATTACTCACCTATGTTATTACCAAGCACACAGCACATTCATGTGTCTAAGTAACACAAAAACATGAAATAATTGAATGAAAGACTAATCTGTAGCAATTTTTCCCCAAGTGTTGTCTTACAGACTTTGCATCGGAATCACCTGTATTCTTAGATTAAAATTCAGCTTCCTGGGCCCCCCCAGAACACTAGGTGTTCTGAATTCTGTGCCTCAGGTGGGAACCTAAAATCCACATTTTAACAAACTCACAGTTTAATTGAATATATACTAAAGTTGAAGAACCCAGTGGCCTAGACTCACCTGGAGAAGTTTTTGTTCATTTAGCCCTGTAACAAGCAAACCTTAAAACCTGAAAGAAATAATTCAAGCAAAAGCCTAACACAGAGAAAAAATATATCAGTCTTTAAATTTCTTTCAGCATCAAAGTTTTCAATGAAGATACATTCACCATGGCCATTATTATTTTTAACTCCAACAACTAATCTTTCTTCTTCAAAATAAGTAAGATCTGATGTTTGGGAATCAGAAAAGTGGCTTTACCCCCAGGCATCCTCAAACTACGGCCCACAGGCCACATGCAGCCCGCCTAGGACATTTATCCAGCCCGCCGGGTGTTTTTGCTGCCGCTGCCTGTCCTGCTTAGCAGCCAACTCATCCCGGGGTCCGCAGTCAGTCTGGCCCTCCAACGGTTTGAGGGACAGTGAACTGGCCTCCTATTTAAAAAGTTTGAGGACCTCTGCTTTATCCTATTGCTGTTCATAAATGAAACAGTAGCATTTAATCCCTCTCTTGAGAGTCCTTCTTTTGCAATAAGACCAAGTTGCATTTGATGGTAGTTTTTTTGTTTGTTTTGTTTTGGTTTTGGTTTTAAGCAAGAGAGAATAAATGTAGAGAGTTCTCTTACCAAGCTATCCATTTTACACCTGGTCAAACTTGTTTAGCAAGACTAGCAGCCAGCACCCATCTGTAAACGCAGAGGCTGGGTGCCAAGCTGCATCCATCCGGTCAGCGTGGCCCGCCGGCCCTGTTCTGACTCCAGCTGCCCGCTGGCCTCCCTGTTACACACACCATCTCCTCTGGAGCATCACCTCCAGGTCAGCATCCTCCTTCACCTGTCATTTCTCCTGTGTCTCTTTATGGTGCTGCCATCCCTCTGCCCCTCAGGGTCAGAACTTCAGGATTTGTTTGTTTTTTCACTCAGTTCACAGATACTTATTGAGAGGCCACTTGGTGCCAGGAGCACTTCCAGGTGCTGAGGACACAGACAACGAACAGGGCAGGTAGAAATCCCTACTGGGAAGAGTTCATAGTCCAGCAGGAAGGCAGGCAGGAAGCAATTACAGACATTGTCAGCATAAAAATAAATCAGGGACGGGGTAAAGAAACACTGAATGCTGGGGAAAGTCTCACTGAGAAGGTGATATTTGTGGAAAAATATAAACTAAGTGAGGATATGAGCAATGCAGGTATAGCTTTCTGAGGAGAGTGAATTCTAAGAGTAGACATTTGTCAATGTTCCTACAACCTTCGTGGTTTCAGACCCAAGCCTCTCCACAACGATAGTAAAACATTATGCTTATAAGCCTAACAGGTTTAAATAAGGTTGATATGTTTTTCATATTTTGTAAACACATAAAACACTATAATTCCCTGAGGCAACACACTTTGTTCCTCTGAGAACCCTCCCTCCTGCTCCAGACCCACCCAGGGCCGGGGTGTGGGGCCTCCACAATCAGCTGTATGGGGTGCTTCCAGCTCATCTTTCACCTTTACTCAGAATATCCATTTCTCTTTAAAGAGTTGTACCAACATACATCTGACTAGTAGAGTCCCGGCTTCCCCACACCATCACCCAATTTTTTATTTTGAAACTTTTGTTAATCAAAAGATGTGAGAGTTTTTTTGTTGTTTGTAGTAATTTATATTTTTCTGATAATTGGTTGAACATCATTTTCTATGTTTATTGGCTCTTCAATATTTCTGTGAACCCCTCATTTGTAAGCTGCCTGTCTCACCCTCCTCTCCCCTGCTGGACTCTTTATCTTTTCCTGATCATTTGTGGTAGTCCTTGTATATATTGTGATTCGCAGAAATTCCTCCCAGTCTGTGGCAGACTTGTACCTTATGTTCTTGATAAAATAGAATTTTTTTTTTATTTTGAATGTACTCAGATATCAAACGTTCCCTTTTAGGGTTTGCACTTTCTGAGTCGTTGTAACGAAATCTTTCACTTCCCTCAAGGTTAAAAATATATTTTTCTTACATGTTCTTCTGAAAATTTAAAGTTTTTGCTCTTCAAAGTCAGGGCTTAAACCCATATGGAATTTATTGTGTGAGTGGTGTCAAGTAGAAACCTCATTCTATTTTTTTTTTCTAACGGATAATCAATTTTTCTGTAATTTTTTGAATATTCTTGCCTTTCCCGCTGGTTCAGAATTCCTATTCTTTAATACACCAAGTTCCCACATATGCTTAGATCTTCCCTGTTTTCTATTGATCAGTATTTCTGTGCTGTCCATCACTGTGCTGACAGCACACTCCGTAATCACTAAAGCTAAATAACGGATCTTGAAGTTTAGGAGCACTAGTACTTCTCCTTATTGTTTTTAAAAATTTCTTTGTTATTCTGTACTAACCATGGGATTATTTTTCCATATTTTAACACGAAATCCTGTTGTGAAATTTGTTAGCATTGAACTGGATTTGCATGTTAGTTTGACATCTTGGGACATCAGACCTTAACATCCATGCCCGTGGAATCTCTCTGGGTTATTTCAGTCTCTGCCCACCTTTAGGTTTTGCAGTTTCCTCCAGGTAAGCCTTACACAACTTCTATTAGATTTACTTTTAGATACCTATGGTTTGTTGTTACTGTAAATAGGATTTGAAAAATCTTATTTCCAATCTATTATTTCTGAGATTAGCCACTGATTGATTTTTGTAAAGTGACTTTCAGAAGTCAACTTTCTCAATTAATTCTAATAGTTTTCCTGTACTGTTTTGTATTTGCTTGTCTCAGTCAGGATTTCCAAAACAATGCCGAGTATTTGCAGTAAAAGAAGTTGCCCTTATCTTACTTCTTATGTGGAATGCTTTTGCTATTTCACTACCAACTATAATTCTTGCTGCAAGATAAGGAAGTTCCCTCCTATTCATTGTTTGCCAAGACTCCTGTCACAAATGGCATTGGATTTTTCGCAAGCTTTCTTCACATATATTCAGATGATCTGTTTCTTCTTATTTTTCCTGTGATCTGTCATCTCTCTTGCCCATTGATATATGGGATTTTTGGCTTTTTTCATGTGGATTAATTTGAGTTCTCTATAGATTCTAGTTATCAAGCTTTTGTCTGATTCAAAATATGCAAATATCCTTTCCCATTGGGTAGGTTATCTGTTTGCTTTGGTTGTTGTCCCCTTAGCTGTACAGAAGCTTTTCAGTTTCATTAAGTCACATTTGTTTATTTTTGTTGTTGGAATTGCCACTGAAGTTTTCTTCATAAAGTTTTTCCCCAGGCTGATATCATCAAGTGTTTTTCCTATGCTTTCTTTGAGGATGTTTATTGTTTCGTACCTTAAATTTAGGTCTTTTATCCATATTCAATCCATTTTTGTGAGTGAAGAAAGTTCGGGTCCAGTTTCAGTCTTTTACACATGGATATTCAATTCTCCCAGCACCATTTATTGAATAGGGATTCTTTCCCCCAGTGTATGTCAGTGTGTGTTCTGATTTATTGAAGATTAGGTAGCTGTAAGATGATCATTTCACTTCCTGGTTTTCTGTTGGATTCCAAATGTCAATGTAAATATTTTTGTGCCAAGACCATGCTGTTTTGACCACTATGGCCTGAGCATACAGTTAGGTTTTGCTTCTCTATCTAAGCTACTAATCTCTATGTTTTATAATAAAATGTAGTCTAAATATAGATTTTGATAGACACAGGAGTTCAGATTTTGCTCTATCTCAATTCAAGATTTTCTATCATCTTTTTTTTTTTTCAGTTTTTGCCAGGGCTGGGTTTGAGCCTACCACCTCCAGTATATGGGGCCAGCACCCTAATCCTTTGAGCCACAGGCCCCGCCCTATCATCTTTTCTTAATTTCATTTTTTCTCCTTTCATACTTTTTATTAGATCATATGTTATTTCATTTTTATTCTTTTACTTTTTTGGAAATTTTCAAAAATTTGTAGTATATTCTATTTCTGTTTACTTTTCCAGTGATCACTTAGGTGTAACTTATATCTCTGTGTGACTTCAGAACAATATGTGGACCTTGATACATTCTACCTGCAGTATAGTTCAGTGGCCAAGTGAGAAGTTCTGGAACTAAACTAGCTGGATTTGGACCCTGGCTCTGCCTTTTACCATCATTTAATGGGTTAGTTACTCATCATCTCTCTGTATCATTCCCTTCATCTGAAGAAGGATAAAATTGATAATTACTTGGGAATTATGGGAATCAAATGAGTTTCTACATGGACAGGGCTTAGATAAATATCAAGCATATATCTTATGTATTTTGATTTTTCATTTCTCTATTGTACTGTAACTTTTTTCTTTACAACCATCTGAGTTAGTCATTATTATTATATAACAGGTGACACCTACTTAAATTCACCAAAGTGTTGTTAATCTTTGCTTCACTATTGCTTTTTCCTTTCTACATTAAACTTTTTTCTTTTGGGGATGGATCCTGCAGTCATTCTTTTCACAATGATTTATAAATATAAAACTCTTTCAGTCTTTTTTTATATAAAAATGTCTAAAGGTTGTCTTCATTAATAATCATTTAGGAGGGTACAGAAGCATAGGAAAGACATAACTTTGACTGTCTCTCAAAACTTTGAAAGAATTGACTCCATGGTCACAGCTGAAAAGTCTACATGTCATTTGTCTCTTAATAGATGATCTTTCCCCTCTCTGATTGCTTTATTTAAATATGAAAAGTTTTAAATATACATAAAATCAGATGGAGTAGAATAATGAACCCCTACATAACCATCTCTAGACTCAACAAATATCAAGGATTTGCTTCATCTGTATCTTTTTCTTTGCTTTGCTGAAGTGTTTTACAGGAAATTACAGGCATTATGTCATTTCATCCATACCATATGCACATGCAAAGATGTGAATATTTTCTGTAACCACAGGATCATTATCCACCTAACAAGATGATGTCTGGTGGATTTGCAGGTGTTCTCTTTATGTTTAGTGTGTCATAATTTCCCCACGATGTTCCCAGATAGGGCTTTGGTTTCACTTACCCCACTCAGGTCACTCTTGACCTCTCCTTTTCCCTCACTGCAACATCCCAAGTCCAGCCGACATCATGTCCTTTTAACTGACAGCTTTTTAACACATCATTCTTCTATATATTCACCATCTTAGTCCATCTCTACATCTCTCACCTTGACTGTTATAACAAAACTTCTCACACCCATTTCTCCTCCTCTATACCTGCTTTTCACCATGTAGATGGAAGGATCTTTTTGAAAAATTACTGTAGGTACCAAGTACACTACTCAGTTGCTGGGTACACCAAAAGCCCAGACTATACCACTCGACATATATACACATAACGGAATTCAGTTTGTACCCCCTACACCTATTAAAATAAAAAAAAAGTTAAATAAAGCTTCAGTAATGCATCAAATAAAAAAACATAAAGAAAGCAATTTGATCTAATTGCTACCTTAAAACCTTCCTTTGCTTGGAGAAAAAAGACCAATATGTCTGCTTGGATAATCTCACCAGCTACGCATGGACTATTTGCTTAATCTTGAACATCTATCCCAATTGCCACTCTCCACCATGTCGTCATCTCTTTCTAGTTAATTTTGACAAATCCTTCAAATTTCTTATCCCTTCTTTAGGGAAACCATCCTCGAAATCTAAATAAAAGTTTTGTTTCATTATTTTTTCAATAAGTTCTCACAGAGAATGTTTGGCATAATAGCAATTTTGTGCCTTCCATTTTATTGTGTGATTATTTAGATAATGTTGGTCTCCCCAAGAGTCAAAGAGTTCCATGACAGCTTCTCATTCTATTTCCACACATAGAAGAGGATTTGACAGAAAGCTGTCAAAAACTTGATCAACACGGGTCAAATGGATAAATGAATGAATGCTTAGGCATAATGCCACCTGTGCCTCCACTCTACTCTGCAAATTTCAACCTTACAGTACTCATCACACTTGACATACAGTGTCAAGATTATAGCCCCTGGGGACAAGGAATGTGTTTGATGTTTGATTCTCATTCCTCAATCTGCACTTGTGTGTGTGTGTGTGTGTATATGAAATTATACATACATATATATGTGTATATATGAAATTATATATATAATTATAAGATACAAAACTGGAGGAAAGGCATTAATTTAAATTGGATCCCAGGTACATGGAACTAAGCTGATCATTCTTCTTAATTTATACTTTCATTCTTCATTCCCATTTTGCTTATTGATCACTGCTGTGCCCTAGGCACTGATTTAGAGACTCAAGATACAGCAATAAATAAAACAGACTAAATTTCCACCCACCTTAGTCTTACACTACCTGGTCCATTATGCCAATGGCCTGTGAAAGTTCCCTCTTCTGTTTTATATTTTATTCTCATTACTGTTTCTACTCCCAAGACCATTCCTCTTTCCTTATTGGAAACTACTCCTATGGATATCCAGAAAGCATATAGCATATTATGTGGATGTTTTAGGATTTTTTACAAATAGTATTGTGTAGTAACTTCACTGTTTTTTACTTTTCCTATTCGTTCATTCAACTGATTTTGGAATCTATCCATATTTCTAAATATACAATCCAGTGAACTTCTTTGGAGACCACATGCCATCCTATGACTATACCAAGGTATCCCTTTCCCTAGGAGAGGACATCTATAGTTCTTCCATTTCTCACATCCCAGCAGTGATGTAGGGAGCATCTCAGTGCTTGTCTCTCTGTGCACTGAGGTGGGAATTTCTCTCACACACTTGCCCAAGAGTAGAACTGCCAGGCATCAGGATGAGCATGCAGACTTCCACAAGATCCACAGATGCCCTCCGAAATGGCCTCACAAGCTCAAACACCCCAGGAGGAACGAGGGCCGCTCCTCACCTCCACATCCTCCTGAGCATTTGATATTACCAGATTGTCACATTTTTGCAAATTTGGTGGAGGTATTTTATGTCATGATTATTTAATATGTAATTTTCTGATAACTACTGAGACTGAGTGTCTGCATGCATAAGAAGAGGTTCTAGTGCCAAGTTTCCATTTACATCCCCATGGTCACAAGTGTTTTAACCTCTCTGTACTCAGAGACGTTCTCTGAAAAGTAGGAATGGTAATAGTTCTTCTCTTGTGAGGAATTAGACAGTTTAAAAAGTATCCCTGAGAACAAAATCTGTCACAAAAAAGCACTTAATAAATGTTGGCTACTAATATCATTTACTAATATTATTTACTATTTTCCATTCAAGTATCCTCTTTGGTAAATTTCCCATTTATATCTTCCACCACTTTTCTTCTCTATTTCCTGTACATTCCCCTTTTGTTTCATCAGCTTCATGTATATTCTAGATATCAATCTCTTACAAAAGTTTTTAACTGAGCAAGTGAATGAATGATAACAGATTAAACATGACCGTTTTGTTCTACAGAACTCCAGTTATTTGCTCTGTGTGCTCACTGCCTTACATAGTCATTTTTGTGAGCATCATTTTGAATCTCAATGTATTTTTAATCTGACATGTTAAACAAAATTTAATTTAAATTCCATTTTTCTATGTCCATAACACACATCCAAAATTGTAGAGGAAACAAATCCCAGTTGCACAGTGGAAAAATTAAACAACTGTATTTTTTTTTTTTTTTTGGTTTATGTTGGGTATTTTTTTTAAAGCTGAAAATGTACTACCTTTTTTTTTTTAAGTAAAAAACAATGGCACGCAAGAGCTATGGGCTATGTCAAATCTTCTTAGAGACAAGTACTCTATCTCAATTTAAAACTCATTATTCAACTAAAACAATCTTTAAAATGGGCTGCCCAAACAGTTTGATTTTCTGCAGTATTTCCAGAAAAGTTATTTATCACTGTTGGAAGACCACTTTTAATAGAATTCTTAATATTCATTTATAAAACCATGCAGAAAATCTTAGAAAACTTCATATAAAGCACCAATAAGCATTTGGTAAGGATGAGTGTTCCAATGAGGCCTGTTTGGAGAACTCTCAGGTTTGTGAGCATCTTCCTAGTGACTCAAACACAGAAACTGATGACACAGGGGCACATAAACTCCCTACGTCGGATCTACTTTGGAAGCCTATAGTGACAAGCTTGTATTTACAATAGATATTCAAAAGTACCATTTGAGAAAAAAGTATTATCTTCATTCTGAAAAAGTATATTTTATACAACATGGAATCACAGCTAAGTAAGAAATGTTAATCAGCACTATCATTTCCAAATGCCACTCAGATGGCTTCCTAAGATCTAATGCTGCTATTCATTTTTTTAATGACAAAATGAAGTGATCTAGATAAGAATTTGCACGTCGGCAGGAGAGCGAATCCTGGTGAAAATCACTTGTTCTTTTCTATATGCATTAATAATATCCTAAGTAGGTAAAACAGACATAATTAAGAAAAGTTGGCCAAATCTCTTTTTCCCAATGAGTTCTAAAGTTGATATGCAGATTCAGTTGGTCAGTTATTCAATTTATGTCTAAGAAACACCTACTGGATTCTGGCGTTATAACAATGAGCACAAACTCATAACAACCACCTTGGTTATGGCTTAGCAGGGGAGACAGGATTCATTTTAAATCATACAAAGATGTCATTACTTCAAAAGACAGGTTCAAGGTCAATGTTCCTATGAAAGTTCACACAATAAAAGAATATGACCTAGCTGGATAGGTCAGAGAAAGCTTCCCTGAGCCAAAATTTGTAGGAAAAGAATGAGTTAAGCTGGCAAATAAATGTGGCAAGGGGAAGAGTACGTGGAAAACAATATGGTCTGAGAGAGTAAACGGAGTCCACAACCACGGCTGAGACGGAGGAAGTAAAGGAGGCGCAAGATAACGCTGAGAAAGTCGTGTCCAGAATGCGCCTCACTCGCTATTGGCTATCTTAAGAGTTTATTCTTTAAACTCATAGGAAGGTATTGATGGGCTTTAAAATAGAAGGCTCTAATTTAGAGAATGAGTTGGGGTGACAGCAAGAATGAAAGCTAATTATGAAGATGTTGCCAGGGTCCAATTGAGGGAGTAGCAGTAGCTTAGACAGAGGAGGCCGCAATGGAGATGAAGAGCCAGGCAGGGACTCTTGGGATACTGAAGAGGCAGATGGACAGGACAGGATAAACAGGACAAGAGAGGGGCAGCAAAAGCCTCTTGGCAATTTCTCCATGAGTCTCTGTAGGCATTGAGCTGCTTCTGTGTCATGGCTGGCAGTTGTCACATCCCTGCAGGTTAAGAGGGAACTCCTCTCCTACAACTGTTTAGACACGCAGGGAGGATTTTCCATGCATCCATTCAAGAAATAGCTTTGGTGCCATTTATGATAAAGAACACTTCCAGTGGTAGACAATTTGTCATAGATACTTTTATACCATGGCAGGACTAATTTTGCAGACAAGCAGATGACCCCGTTTAACCCTGTTGGATATCAGTTAACGTCACCTGCTGTTAACCTCATTTGCTTCTTCAGTGCATCTGATGTCACACACAGGATGCTTATTCCTGGGCCTTCATTCTTTTCTAATAATTCATCCAAGGTTATGAAGTATTTTACCTGTAAAACTGGAAGAAATTTGGAAAATTTTCTTCTTTTAAATTCCAAATTAATATGAGGGTACAAACAACTAGATTACAATGTTTGCATTGTTAGGCAAAGTCCCTGTTGTGGTGGTGTCCTGCACCCAGGAAGTCAGCCATATATCCCCACCCTGTGCCCACTAGGTGGGAGCTCACCAGTCCCTTCCTTTCTTTCCTCCCCCTTCTCTCCTCCCACCTCCCCCAGTTGAATTGAAGTGAGTTTTTCTCTTGTCTGGAAATGTATTAGTTGGTCTACTAGCTTCATATTTGTATGGAGGACATTGGATCCTCGCTTTTCCATCTTGTGATAACTTTCCTGGGAAGAACGTGTTTCAGCTCCATCCAGGTTAACATAGAAGACGTGAAGTCTCCATCTTTCTGTAGCTGAGTATAGTCCATGGTGTACATACACTACAGTTTACTAATCCATTCCTGGGTTGATGGGCATTTAGATGTGGTTGTTTCCACATCTCGGCGATTGTAAATTAAACTGTGATAAACAGTCTAGTGCAAATGTTCTTATGATAAATGATTTTTGTTTCTTCTTCTTCTTTCTGCCTAGTAATAGGATGGGGAAATTTAGAAAACTTTCTAATCTTTTTCTCAGGATCCTTCACTCTAACAAGGAGTGTATGATAGAGATACAGACATGTCTAAAGGTTTCACTGCAGTTTTTCCTTCAAGGTCCGTCGCCTTGGCTCGGCGCCTGTGGCTCAAGTGGCTAAGGCACCAGCCACATACACCTAAGGTGACGGGTTCGAATCCAGCCCAGGCCCGCCAAACAACGATGACAGCTGCAACCAAAAAAAATAGCCAGGCATTGTGGTGGGCACCTGTGGTCCCAGCTACTTGGGAGGCTGAGGCAGGAGACTCACTTGAGCCCAGGAGTTGGAGGTTGCTG
>CAUYTI010021868.1:0-17502 GCA_963575145.1 Galago senegalensis
TGTAAAAAAAAAAAAAAAAAAAAAAAAAAAAAAACCTGCAAGGAAAAACTCTCAATGACCAGAAAATGTTAATGTTAATATTATAATCCAAAAGAAGGGTTCTAATTCAATCCTCACAAATTTGAAAGATTTGAGAAATCAGCAACACCAGTATCAAAAGGGGAGTAGGAATCTGACCCAATTCTATTTGGATTCTTGGAAAAGAATTTGGCAGATGTAGTCGAAGTTTCAATATTTTTCATCCTTTAATAAAAGTTTCCACTCATTGGAATTTACCACAGCGGTTGAACATTATTATTTCTGTAAAGAGAAGACAGTGAATATTTTAGGCTTTGTCGTCTCTCCAGCCTTTGTGGCAACTACTTGACTTTGCCATTGTGGTGTGAAAACAGCCACAGACAAGATGTGAACAAATGGGTGCAGCTGTGTTCCAATAAAACTTTATTTACAAAAACAGGCTACTAGATTTGGCTCATGGGTACTGTAATTTGCCAACCTCTGATTTACTCTAAGGCAATGATTGCCACTGTGGGGAAATACTACAAGGATAGTTATTACACTGCTTTTGTTAATCCCCCACATTAGATTAGAATATATATGCCCAATAGTAAGAAACTGGTATATAAATTTCATTGTCTTTGTGTGATGAAATGGTGTGTAGCCACTTAAAATTATGTTGAAGGCCAAGTGTGGTGGCTGATGCCACTGGGAGGCTGAGGCAGGTGGATTGCCTGAGCTCAGGAGTTCAAGACCAGCCTAAGCAAGAGTGAGACCCCCATCTCTAAAAAAAAAAAATAGCCAAGCATCATGCCAGGCACCTGTAGTCCCAGCTACTTGGGAGGCTGAGGCAAGAGAATCACTTAAGCCCAAGAGTTAATGCTATGGCACTCTGCTGAGGGTAACCTAGTGAGACTCTGTCTCAAAATAAGTCAATACACAGGTAGACAAATAGATGAATATCAAGAGCAGGGTACAGAAAGAGACCCATGTTGATAAGGAAAGTTAGCATATGCCAAAGATGAAATTTCAAATGAGCGGAGAAATGAGGACTGTACAACAATTAGAACCCAAAACACTGGCAGGACTGGAAAAATAAGAATGCCAGATTGCTACTCCCACCAAAAACAAAAATAAGCTCCAGGTGGATCAAAGTGCTAAGCATACTTTTTTTTTCCCCTAAAAGTATTTGAAATATATACAGGAGAATATGTTGATAGCCCTGAGACAGAAAAGGCCCAAGTTAATATACAAAATGTAAACGGCATAGAAGAATTGACACATGATGACATTAGAATTTTAACATGACAAGACACCCAAAACAAGATTAAAGTAAAAGCAAAATGCATAAAGACTCAGAATCAGAATCTATAGAGATTTCCTATAAATCAATAAGGAAAAGACAACAAACAACCCGATAGAAAATAGGTAAAGAATACGTGTGTGAACAGTAAATTTATAGAAGCAGGAATCCAGAGAGGGGGAGAACACAGGAAAGGATGGTCCAGGTCACTGACAACCAGGACCACACAGAGGACAGCCGTGAAGAACTGTCCTCCCTCAGACTGGTGAGCAGAAGGGAGGGGAGGCCAGCAGGTAGACAGATGACTTCTGGGGTCAGTGAAAGGGATAAGGAAACGTGTACTTCCATCATATGGATGATAAAATGGTACGAGCTTCTGGGAAGAAACTTTGGGCTCCATCTATTAAAAGATAAAATCTGTGGGTGGCGCCTGTGGCTCAGTGAGTAGGGGACCGGCCCCATATACCAAGGGTGGAGGGTTCAAACCTGGCCCCAGCCAAACTGCAACAAAAAAATAGCTGGGCTTTATGGCAGGTGCCTGTAGTCCCAGCTGCTTGGGAGGCTGAAGCAAGAAAATCACCTAAGCCCAAGAGTTTGAGGTTGCTGTGAGCTGTGACGCTACAGCACTCTACTGAGGGCGATAAAATGAGACTCTGTCTCTAAAATAAATAAATAAATAAAATCTGCAGCCAGGCTCAGTGGCTCATGCCTGTAATCCTAGCACTCTAGGAGGCCAAGGCAGGTGGACTGCCTGAGCTCAGGAGTTCAAGACCAGCCTGAACCAGAATGAGACTTCGTCTCAAAAAAAAAAAAGAAATTAGCCGGGCATTGTGGTGGGTGCCTGGAGTCCCAGCTACTTGGAAGGCTGAGGCAAGAGGATCACTTGAGCCCATGAGTTTGAGGTTGCTGTGAGCTATGATGCTAAGGCACTCTACCAAGGGTGACAAAGTGAGACTCTGTTTAAAGAAAAAAAAATCTGCATTCCCTTTGATATAGCAATTCCACTTCCCGTCATCTAATCCTAGAAATACTTAGACACATGATCACGGAGCACGGTAAGAACAGTGGCAGTGGGTGCTGCCCTGGGGGTAAAGGGGGCTCAGCTAGAGCTCTGTCCCCAGTGGGTAAACATGGAGCCATTGGGGGGTGAGGTTAGGTAGTGACAGAGGGTACAGCCCCCAGAAAGCTCCAGGCATGCACCAGCCGCATCTAGGTCCCGCTGTCTCCTGGTCTCATGGTGTGTCACCCTTGCACCCCCCCAATCACTCCTCACATTTGTGTTCCCTGGGAGCATCTTAGTCTTCAGGGTGAGCCAGGCACCTGCTGGCTTCCCAGTCTCAGGCTGACCCCTAGGGGACAGCTGGGACACAGCAGGGCACTGAGGGCCTAGCCTGCAGGATCAGGCCCTGCCTCAGACTGGTCCCCTCTGATTCCCCACGGGAAGGACCCCCTGTTGTGAAGATCCTGAGCCTGGAGGGGCTATTCAGGCACCCACTCCCCAGCAGGCTGGTCTTCGAACTGTGCCCCCCTCCTCCTCAGTACTTGGGAGACCAGGGAGGAAACAGTCCACGTCAACTAAGCCGCCCTACTAGCACAACTTGCAAAACTGTACTGTGTCCCCAGCAGTCACCATCTCACTGGGCTCAGGCCCCCAGAGCTGCCCATCAGGGCCAGATCTACATGGAGGGCAGAAAAGAGTTCACCTGGCAGGGGCTTAAAACTGAAAGCAATAGGGCGGCGCCTGTGGCTCAAAGGAGTAGGGCACAGGCTCCATATGGTGGCGGGTTCAAACCCAGCCCTGGCCAAAAACAAAAAACTGAAAGCAACAAGCACCTATCCTGGTGGCAAGGTCCCAGGAGGCAAGGAGGAGAAGTACCGGGCTTGCTGAGACAGGCTGATGGGGTTTTTCTGCTGTCCTAGAACCTCTAGATTCTGGAGAAAAACCACAGTGCTTTACAAAGCCAACTCTTCCACGCTTATTTCTCACCTTTTCTTCATGCGCAATCTTTTCTAGAAGTGTGAATGGCAGAGTGAGGGGACAGCCAAAGACCTCCCTGTTCCCGGGTACCACTGCCAGGCAAGCCCCAGGCCCCTGTGCCATTCTGCCCTCCAGCTCTTGAGGGCAGGGCTTTATTCGGTTGTGATTTTGAACACCAGAATCCAAGGGTAAAAGGAGAAATGCAAATCTCAACTTCCACGTCATTTTCTTATACTAATCTTCAAGACACAGCACCAGGAGGAAGGGAATTATCTGTGAGATTATGGGTCTGTTTTCTCATTGAATTTTCACAACAGCCCCTCTAAGCTGGCATGGCCAACTGTGTTTTACTGTGAGGAACCGGAGGTTCAGAGGAGTTGAGAGGAATGTGCCCAGGGCTACATGGCCAGTCAGTGGCCAAAGCAGGGCATGGAGCAGTTCTGCAGGGGCCCTCCCCACACCTCCTCCTCTGTCCATGAAGGGTTCACTCCAAGAAACTCCTGGGGCATTCAGTGTTCGTCCCACACTGGGGGTTCTCTGCCTTGGTCCAGGTCCCATTGGTTGGCCCCAAGCACATATTGACCCCACAGATGCTAGACATACCGAGGCAGGCCTGGAATCCTTACTGCTGGCCTTGGCACAAGCCCAGAGCCCGCCTCTCTCTGCTCATCCCTGAGGGCTCTCATTCTAAGCACAGCAACTTGAGGTGCACTCACCCAATTCCTACCTTGGAGGCCCTGACCCCATACCTGGTACCTGGGTTTGGTCAAAGCTAGAGCCATGGCCTTCTCCATCACGAAGACCTTTTAGGAACTCTCCCTCTCCTGCGCACGGAACCCAGCCCTGACCCACTACCCACTACCCTGGATCTCTGTGGCCAAAGCAACCTCTGGGGTCCTGGGCCTCCTCCAGCTATTAAAAAATATTCATAATCGGGGGGGCGCCTGTGGCTCAAAGGAGTAGGGCGCTGGCCCCATATGCCGGAGGTGGTGGGTTCAAACCCAGCCCCGGCCAAAAACTGCCCCCCAAAAATAATACTCATTATTTTGGGGGTCCAGAGCTGAAGAAGAGGTTTTGGGGGTACCTAGAAGAGAAACCAAAACCATGCTCTTCTAGCTCAGGCTATCTCAGCCAGTTAGGGAGCTTGGAGACCGATATGCACATCTTAAACTATTTCCCTGTAGGGTGAAGTTGCCGTGTTTGAAAAATGCAGTGGGTTTTTTGTTTGTTTTTTTTTTATTTATTGTTGGGGATTCATTGAGGATATAAGAAAACAGGTTTCACTGATTGCATCTGTTAGGTAAAGTCCCTCTTACAATCGTGGCTTGCCCCCCCACCCCGCACCAATGCAGTGTTTTATATAAACATAGATCCTTAGGTGATAAAAACAATAAATCAGAGGTAAGGAAGTGACTCAGGCTGGGGCTCCTAGATAGTGTCCGGATTGGGCTGGTCTTCAGAAAGGCAAACACATGACTAGAAGGTGGGAACTTTCAGCCCTGACTAGGCCCTTCTCCAGGGAAAAGAGTTACCTTGTGTCTCTCTGTAGGTATTCCTGAGCCTATCCCTATAATAAACTGATAACCATTAAGTACAGTGTTTTCCCAAGTTGTCTGAGTAAATTATCGAACCATCCAGTGGTGGGAACCCCTGCGTTTGCAGCTGGCTGGGCAGAACTGTGGCTGGCAGCTGAGGTGGGGGCAGTCTTGTGGGGTTGACCTTGGACTCAGGGGGTCTGTGCTAACTCTGGAGGGTTTGTGTCAGGTTGAATTGAATTGCTGGACACCCACTTAGTCTCAGAGAATTGGAGAATTCATTATTGTTTGGGCGAAAAAAACCACAGGGACTTGTTGGCTTTGAGGGGTAGGTATGGGGGGGAAGGAAGAGAATTTTAGTCCTGTCTGCCTGACCTCAAGCCTGTCCCTTTTACTGTTTGGGATTCAGCTTCTCCTTGGTGCCACAGTGGGGGAGTATAGATACTCTGTGAGGATCCCCAGTTCCTACACATTCTAATGGGGCTTCCCAAGGGGCTGCAGCATTCATGTTCCAAAGCTATTTCTTGACTTTGATGCCTGAGAGTCCTCAGAGGAAGAGTCTAGGTCTCCCATATACTGAAGTGAAAAAAGGTGGGACGAAGGCAAACAGACCCAAGAGCGCCAGGCAGCGCAGAGGGGCCCGAGGCCGCCCAGGCTGTACCTGCTCTGCGTAGTCTGGGATCTCCGGGGCGCACGGCAGCGTCCCCGCACTCTCCACGGACAGCACATCCTTCAGCAGCTCCTCGCACCCTGCAGGTGGACAGACAAGCAGACAGTGAGGAGTTGGGCCCCAGCCTGGCACAGCTGTTCTGCTGCTAATGGGCATGGGGTGGGAAAGGCTCAGGGGAGGCAGATGGCCCGAATCTCCAAGAGGCCAGATGCTCACTGGGAGGTGGGGATGGAGCACTGGGCTGTGGGCAACCTGGTTCAGGGCATTGCAGAGCTGTGACAGGCCCTTGCTCTCAAGACACTCTTCCACTGAGACTAGCCCAACAAAGAACACACAGAACCGACACTCTCAAAGGCAAAGGCCAGACTGGGTCAAAGGCAATCAAGGAGGACTTCCTGGAGGAAGAGAGATAACCCTTCCTGCCTGGCTCACAGGGACACTAGTGCTCCTCATCAAGTCACACAAGGCCCAGAATGTCCAGGATAGGACCACCCTCAGGTGGCTGTAGCTCCTGCTGACACAGTAAAACAGGTGGGTTCCCTCCTGGGTTCCTGAGCAAATGCCCCAAAGTTATACTGGAATAAAGGAGTTAAAACGGACAAAGTGCCTGGCATGAGCACAGGGCAGATGCAAACAAATTCATCTGGAAAATCTTTACTGGGGGCCTCTGTGTGTGGTGCCCCCAATTTCTCACCCACTGCTCTTTACCCCTCCCCTCTATTAAAGTAATTCCTGCTCCGGTCCCACCCTCCCAGCACTTAGAGGACCTCACACAGAGGGGAAACCACAGCTTCCTTGCAGGTAACAGGACACCATGGGACTCCTGGAAGTGACTGTTCTCTTTGCAGCTAGTGGGGAGATCTCAGCAAGTTCACCTGGCAGGTGACCTACTCAGCACAATGGTAGGAAAGCATAGACTATATTCGGATTCCTTTGGGTTTCTCACCATAGGGCCTTTGAATTTGGGAAAAGAGAGGAGGGGATTTTATACAGTCCTCCTTTAAGGGGCAGAGGGGGAGAAGAAAGGAATTAGGAAGAGTTAAGAGGAGGAGAGAGCAGGGAGGAGACTAATGAAGGAAACGTAGAAGGAGGGAGGGAGACAGGGTGACCAGCTCCCTACAGGTTTGCCCAGAACTGTCCTGGTTTTAAAACTGGTCCTGGGGTGGCTCGGCGCCTGTAGCACAGTGGTTACGGCGCCAGCCTCATACACTGAGGCTGGTGGGTTTGAACTTGACCTGGGTCAGCTAAACAACAATGACAACTGTAACAAAAAAAGGCAGGTATTGTGGCAGGTGCCTATAGTCTCAGCTACATGGAAGGCTGAGGCAAGAGAATTGCTTGAGACCAAGAGTTTGAGGTTGCTGTGAGCTGTGATGCCACGGCACCTCACTGAGGGCAACATAGTGAGACTTTGTCTCCAAAAAAACCCCACCAATTGGTCCTAGGAAACTCCTCAGGAGTTTGGTCACCCTAGAGGAGAGAGAGGAAAAGGAAGAGGATAGAAGAGTGGAGAGGGAGCCTTTCTCTAGAGGGGGACGGACAGTGGGAAGAGCAGGCCTCCTTGACTCTGGGGCCGGGGAGGGGCAGGGCTGCGGCTGAGCTCCAGAGAGACCTGCATCCCCCACTAGCCCAATATCTTTCCCTGCTGTCCCTCTGGGTGTAGGTCCCCGGAGGGAAGGAATCTGAGTCACACCAGCCTCCCCAGCTGGACAGGACCCGAGAGAGTCCCTAAGACACCCCCCGCAGAAGGCCTCACCTTTCATGGCGAACACTCCTCGGCAAAAGTCTTTGAAGTTGATTCTCCCCAGGTCATTGGGATCCAAATATTTTACAAGTTTTTCTACCTGTGGGAAGGAAGGAGGGACAGGTGTGAGGCTCAGGCAGCTGGGGAAGACGGGATAGAGGGAGGCCGGGAGGGAAGGAGAGGGCTGGGCAGCTCAGCCTAGGGGACACCAGTGTGTCCCCTGAGGCCTCTGTGTTCTCCCCCGATGGACATGATGCCAGAGAGGAAAAACCAAGCCCAACCCCAGCTCAGATTGAGCCCCAGGTTTGGAGTTCGCAAGGGCCAAACCCCGTTCTCCAAACCAGTCCCCAGAGATCGTATGAGGCAAATTGCGTCCGCCAGTGTTTCAAAGCTGCGCTTTCTTCCCCACAAAACTAACACGACCTCATCGCAAAAGATCTAAAAGCCCCATTGTTTCCCATTTTTCTTTCAAAAGACATAATTTTAGCCACATTTAAAATACTTTTTTATTTTATAGTTCTGAGATCCTTGGTCAAATTCCCCTTTGTGAACAAAGAGGAAATATCATTTAAAATTACAAATTGAAGTCTAAGGCAAAAGCAGATATGGTTAAGACAGTGGCTCTGCGCGCAGAATGTTGTGGCACGGGAACCACATGGGGTATTTCCAGGCTGCTGTTGAGATTCTATTTCCTTCCCTTTCTTTCCTTTCTCTCTCTCTCTCTTTCTTTCTTTTTGGGTTCAGGTGATCCCAAGTGATCCTGCCTCAGCCTCCTGAGGGGAGGCTGGGACTACTGGTCCGTGCCACAACGTCCGGCTAATTTTTCTATTTTTAGTAGAGACAGGATCTTGCTCAGGCTGGTCTTGAACTCCTGAGCTCAAGCAATGCACCTGCCTCAGCCTACCAGAGTGCCAGGATTACAGGGTGAGCCACCATGCCCAGCCTTGACTTTCTATTTCTCGATCTAGCTCTGGCTAGATGGCAAACGCATCAACACCTATAGCTGGTGTACTTTTCTATTGGTATCTTAGTTCAGTAAAAAGTGTTAACTAAGGAAACAAATTTCAGCCCGAATAAATTAGTCCTTCCTGATGTTGGGGGGTTTCTTTTCCATGTAACATTAAATATATCAGAAACACTTTTCCATGCTGCCTGGGGTGTAGAACCCACGTTGTTAGTGGTTATAGAATATTCTGCCCAGTGGATGCACTGTAATTTACTTAGCCACCCCCAACAGTTGGGCATTTGGGTTATTACCAACACTTTGCTCTTACAGCTCATTCCTGAAAGTTTCTGCAGCTGAATGGATGACTTGTTAACCTCTTGGCTACTCAGATC
The DNA here is from genome assembly GCA_963575145.1 of Galago senegalensis. Classification (NCBI taxonomy): domain Eukaryota; kingdom Metazoa; phylum Chordata; class Mammalia; order Primates; family Galagidae; genus Galago; species Galago senegalensis. The sequence goes on from CAUYTI010021868.1 coordinate 8,566, forward strand.
ATTGGCTTCCTTGTTGCTGAACCTCTGACCTCGGACACTGAGTCCCCATTGGTCAACCCAGCCTTCACTCCCTCTGCTATCCCCCCACAAATGTCCCACTCCCTGACGCCGTCCTTCTTCCCTTCCTGCCACTGTGTGTTTCTGTGGGACCGCTTCCTCTCACCCAAATCCAATCCGCACCCCACTGCACCCCAAAACTACCTTCTTTCCCACATTGCCCCTGATACCCTACTGGGTCACAGCCATCGTCATCTCCCTCCTGAACCTTTCAAATCTCCTAAAGCATCTACCCTCTTCCTCCCATCCAGCCTCTACTCCGATTGGATCCTGCCACCCATTCCTCTACTTAAAACCTTTGGGTGACTTCCCGTTACACTTGGAAGAAAATCTAAACTCCAGAAGGTGGCCTAGAAGGAGCTGTATGATCTGGCCCCTTCTGCCTCATGTCCTCCATGCTCTCCATCACTCACCAAACTCCAGCCACACTGGCCTTGGCTCAGCTCCTCAAGCACACAGGGCGTTTTTTGGCTTCAAAACGGCCTTTCTTTGCACAGTGCCATTCTCTACATCTTGAACTCATGTCCTCCCCATTTATTGCCCGGCAATGTCGAGTCATCCTTCAGGCCTCCCTTTGTGCCTCTCCTAAATGTCCCTCTCCTAGACAGGCCTGTCCTGCTGAGCGCCCCATCTCATTAGGGCCCACCCTACTGTCACCATGTCTTGTAGCATCCTATCCTTTTCATTCAAACTACTTGTTGCACTTTTTTTTTTTTGAGACAGAACCTCAAGCTGTCACCCTGGGTAGAGTGCTATGGCATCACAGCTCACAGCAACCTCCAACTCCTGGGCGAGTCTCCTACCTCCACCTCCCAAGTACCTGAGATTACAGGCGCCCGCCACACCTGGCTATTTTTTTGGTTGCAGCCATCATTGTTGTTTGGTGGGCCCAGGCTGGATTCGAACATGCTAGCTCAGGTGTACATGGCTGGCGCCTTAGCCACTTGAGCCACAGGTGCTGAGTGGCATCCTATCCTTTTCATTCAAACTACTTGTTGCACTTTTTAATCGTTAGCTAAAGGAATGATTGACACAGAGGGCAAAGGCAACAGCATTTATTTGGGAGACAAAGAATCACATTTTGGGTACATCAAATCAGGGCAGTCCTGAAAGATATCCCATAAGCTAAGTGCAAGACAGGGTTTTTTTGTTTGTTTGTTTGTTTGTTTGTTTGTTTTGCTGTTTTTGACCCACCACCTCCGGTATATGGGGCCAATGCCCTACTCCTTTGAGCCACAGGTGCCACCCAAGACAGGTTTTGTTTTTTTTTTTAAATAAGAGATGGCCACAAAAATTGTCGTCAGAGGCAGTTCATTGGCTGGGCAGAAATCCTAAGTTGCAAAGCTGTTCTCATTAGTCAATTAGGGTGCTCCCAGCTGAGAGATGTGAGCTGCTGACTTCTGTTGTTTATCCAAGTCTGCTGGGACATCCTGTGGTTTGACCTTTAGCAGGCGTGAATATAATCCTCCTGCAAATCTCCCAACCCTGAGGCAGAAAGCCTTAGCCTCAGTCACTTCATTTTCTCGCACATAATTATATGTTTATGTAGTAATTTGATTAAGTTATACCTTCCCTCTACAAAGCTCTCAAGGGCAAGGACTACATCTTTTTTGTTTTGAGACAGTTTCCCTTTGTCACCCTGGGTAGAGTGTCATGGCATCAAGCTCACAACAACCTCAAACTCTTGAGCTCAAGTGATCCTCTTGCCTCAGCCTTCCAAGTAGCTGGCACTACAAGCACCTGCCACATCGCCTGGCTATTTATTAGAGCGTGGTCTTTCTCTTGCTCAGGCTAGACTTGAACTCCTGAGCCAAAGCTACCTCCCTGCCTGGAACACTTTTGATCACCACAATATACTTGGTAGCTTGTACCATGACTGGCACATAGAAGAAGCTTCTGAAATAGCTGCTGCATAAACATAATGGTTCTACAAAACATTTGAGTTTTCAAGGTCTTTGATAACAGTTGCCAAATTATTCTCTGTTAAGATAATTTAGTCTTCAATCAGGGCAACTGACTTCACACTTCCAAGCCCTATTTTTCCTAGTTTTTGGCAATGGCCAATTTTGTAAGAACTATCTTTTTAAATGAATTGGAACCATTTTTCTCCCCTTAAATTTCCAACACCTGAAGTTCAGCTTCTTGACGTTTCTTCCAGAATCAACCTATACCTTATCGGCGGCCCCTCCTCAGCACACATGCAAACAATTTCGCAAGCAAGGACTAAGCATCTCCTCAGGCCTGGCACCCTGCCGGGGGCTGATGATGGTAATTGCTGGTCCTGCCTGCCAACCACCGGCAGTCACATGGATGCACACCCTTCTCATCAGGCCCCTTGCCCCTCCCCATGATAACCAGCATCAGTATCTACAGCACAGCTGGGCCACGACCAGCTCTTTCCAGAATCCTCTCAGGCTGGGCTGCGATGATGGATGTGAGGGCACTGGGGAACTGCAGAGCACAGCACGTAGGAAGGGCTCACTGTCACTGTTGTCATTGTTCACTCTGTGACAGGCAGATGTGCCCTGCACCCCACACTGCCCATCATATGCACTGAAGCCCAACCATGGTGGGGGATTCCTCTATTCTTAAGGACCACAATTTTCTTATATGCCCACAACAGGAGCCTAAAGCCCTGGTCACTGCTGAGGCCTGGCACCCTAGGGCTGTGTTCAGCAGGTTTGGGTAGTGGCCAGAAAGCTCCTGCCACAACCATCTCCCTGCCTGTGCCTGGTGACCCTGCACTTGTACCACTATTCCAGCAGACCCTGTGTGTCCACTCTGGTATGAGTCTGGGGCTGAGGAATGGGCAGAGGGGCTGCACAATGTCCTCTGTGTGACCTCCTGACCCTGGTGCCTAGTGGGCACACAGGAAAGCCTCTAAAATTTCAGTGAAGGAGTCAACTTCTGCCTGGCCAGAGCCTCCTCAGGGCGAGGGCTGCCCCCTCCCCCAAGCCATGGCAGCCTCTGACACTGCCAGCCCTAGCTTCTAATGACGTGGCTTCTAAGAATACAAAGGCCCAGGTGCCACTTGAGGAGCTTTGGGGAGCCCACTCACGCCCTCACTGGTGAGCTGCCTCTGTTCCCCTGTCATCTTCTCACTGGTGCTGTGGGCAATCTGCGCATGCAGGAGGGGCCGGGGCCCCCAACCCTAGCCTCCCTCGCCTCCTGTGCTGACCCCTACAATCCTCTCCAAGGTCAGGGGCTCTGATGCAAGCACAGGGTAGAGACTGCCATAGAGTGCTGACCGGTTGGCAAGGAACCCAACTCAATCCACCTAAGAGGCGGCAAAATACGGATTCAGATCCTGAAACACAGAGTCCACACCTCTCAGGGCTGGGAATAAGAGGTGGGCAGGCTGTCCACTCTGCCTCCAGGAAAGCCCGCCTGGAACAGAGGTGGGAGTGGGGTTGTTTGATGACAGACAGACAGATGGGGTCCTGAGGGCCACTGCACAGTTCCTGGGTGTAGCCGGGGCAGCCCTTGGGCGGCGACCTCCCTGTTCTACAGCTGCTCCCAAAGAGTGGCAGTCCCAGAGCAGTGCCATGAAGAAGCCATGTGCCCTGCTGCCCCGTCCTTCAGAAAACGGGCCCATTGTATGACTGCGACAACACACAGCAGTTACTATCAATACATGCCACAGCCGCAGGCTCAATCGTTTTTTTTTTTTTAAATAACAGCAACATTTATGTAGAGAAATATTACTAATCCTTGCTGGGTGCACGTGGGGCTTGCTGTGAGCCATGGCATGCTGCCAGCCTCGGGGTGTGCACCGTCTCATTTCATCCTCACAATCTTAATACCAGCTACTATCATACTCTCCATGTAAAGCTGAGGAAATGAGCGGTGCCTGTGGCTCAAAGGACCCATATGCTGGAGGTGGAGGGTTCAAACTCAGCCCCAGCCAAAAAAAAAATAATAATAATAAATAATAAAATAAATAAAGCTGAGGAAATTGAGGCTCAGAGCAGTTAAGACCTTTGGACAAAGTCAGCACAACAGTTAACTTTTTTTTTTTTATTGTTTGGGATTCACTGAGGGTACAAAGAATTAGGTTACACTGTTTGCGTTTGTTAGGTAAAGGCACAGCGGTTAACTTTTGATTTTGAGACACAGCCTCAAGCTGTCGCCCTGGGCAGAGTGACGTGGTGTCACAGCTCACAGCAACCTCGAACTCCTGGGCCACAAGTGATTCTCTTGCCTCAGCCTCCCTAGTAGCTGGGACTACAGGCACCTGCCACAACACTTGGCTAATTTTTTGTTGCAGTTGTCTTTCCTGTTTAGCTGGCCCAGGCTGGGTTCGAACCTGCCAGCCTGGGTATATGTGGTCAGTGCCCTACCCACTGAGCTACAGGTGCCGCCTCAGTGGTTAACTCTTGAATCCAGGTCTCACTGACTCCAGATAATCAGCCCCTGCTCCCTGCTGCCTTCCTGGACCCCTGCATGTGGGTGAACTCTCTGGGGCCTGAGGCAGGCTCACTGGTGTCTGTGCTGACATGTTGGCTCAGCCTGGGTATCACAGAAGTTTTGCCCCCTGTGGCTGGGACTCTACCTTGATCAGGAAGGAGTCTCGACCTTTCTGGACACTAGGTGACCTTTGCCACTGCACAGCAGGGCATGTTCAGCTGACCCAAACCCTCATTTCAGTCGGGGGGGGGGAGGTGCTTGCTCAAGGTCACACAGGGAGGGCAGCAAACAGCCACCCCCATATGGGCTTTGTGGTGCCCAGCCTGCAGTCACCCTAGGCTCCCGCTGGGGCTCCCAGGCAGGAGGAGCTGGCCAGACCTGGCGGTTCTGCAGCAGCAGCTGTCGTTGCTGAAGCTCTCACAGCTGGGCCTGCACTCGCTGCCAGGGAAATTGGTTGTTTGGCTGGCAGTAAAATATTGATCTTTCCTTTTTTGGGCCACTCAATTACCAGGCTTCCCCCTACTATTTCTGTTGCCTTTCTCTTCACGCTGATTTTTGCCCCCAGTCAGTCCCCAGGGGTCACATCTCTTCTAGCTCAGCCCAGATGACGTTAAAAAGCTTCGTTGCCACTGTTCTCTGATTGATGCCAGCCAGATCCTCCCGGAGCCTCTGCCCAGCCATCCACACCTCCCTAATTTCCAGGTCTGCAAATCAGACAGACTGGAGCAAGCCATTTGCCTTTCTGAGGCCTCAGCTGCCTTATCGGAACAAGGGAGATAAGCTAGCTAGCTTATCTTGCCACTGCCAGGCTCAGTCTGCAGGGTGAAGTGCCTAACAAACCGTACTTTTTTTTTTTTTTTTTTTTTTTGAGAATCTCACTCAGTCACCCTAAGTAGAGTGCTATGGCATCATAGCTCACAGCAACCTCAAACTCTTGGGGTTGAGCTATTCTCTTGTCTCAGCCTCCCAAGTAGGTGTCTGCCACCAAACCTGGCTAGTTTTTCTATTTTTATTTTATTTAATTTATTGTTTTGAGACAGAATCTCACTCTGTCACCCTGGGTAGAGTGCCATGGCATCATCATAGCTCACAGCTATGATCCTCTATGGGCGCAAGCGATTCTCTTGCCTCCGCCTTCCAAGTAGCTGGGACTACAGGTACCCACCACAACACCTGGATAGTTTTTCTATTTTTAGCAGAGATGAGGGCTTGCTCTTTCTCAGGTTGGTCTTGAACTCCTGAGCTCAGACTATCCACCTGCCTCAGCCTCCCAGAGTGCTAGGATTACAGGCATAAGCCACCGCGCCTAGCAAGCCAGCCGTTTCTATTCTTAATTAAGGCAAATGACTCTTCCTTTGTGCCAGGCACTGTGCTAAGGACTCTGTACATATGAACTGATTTAACCCTCACAAGCCCTGGGATATAGACGCTATTATTATTCCCTCTTTTTTTTTTTGAGACAGAGTCTTACTTTATCGCCCTTGGTAGAGTACCATGGCGTCACAGCTCACAGCAACCTCCAACTCCTAGGCTTAGGTGATTCTCCTGCCTCAGCCTCCCAAATAGCTGGCACTACAGGTGCCTACCACAATGCCCGGCTATTTTTTTGTTGTTGTTGCAGTTTGGCTGGGACTGGGTTTGAACCCACTACCCTCGGTATATGGGGCTGGCACCCTACCTACTAAGCCACAGGCTCTGCCCTATTATTCTCATTTTATAGGTGAGAAAACTGAGGCACAGAGGCTAAGTCATTCAGGGTTAAGGTCCCACAGCTGGTAGGAGGCAGCTGAACACTAAATTATTTCCACTAAATTAGTATAAGGATTATTATTATTGTCACAAGCTTAGGAGTTTGCTCTGACTGGAGAAGGAATAAATTTGTATTCTGTTGTCTTTTCATGTAGAAAAGACATTGGTACAGGGATCCCTTAAGAATTTGAATATTAAAAGAAAAATTAATTTCAACATACTGTGCCACTAAGGCAAAGGTTGCCAGCCAGCATCACAGAGATGGCATGTGGACAGATGTTGTTATTTGTTAATTAGATGCTAATTTGTTAATTAGATGCTAATATTGAAAACCACAGCAGGCGCCTGGTGCTGGTTAAGACGGAGGCACACTACAGCCTATCTCTTTGATAACAACTTATAACCCTGGAAAGAAGACACAAACAACTAGACAGCGACTCTGAAAAGTGAATACTGGAATCTGAATTGAGGAGAAGAACAAAAACTTCAAGCAAGACAAATACGATGGTAAGTTTTCTGATTTCTTCTTTTTCTAGACTCAGCCCAAACCCCAGAAATGTGCGGCAGGTGTGAAGAGAAAAAGCTACCAAAGAAACTTTCTGATAAGAAGCTGGGGAAGGGCCCCTCTGACAAACAGACAGGAGAAATGCCCGGGGTCTTTTTTCTTTCCCGGCCCTCTCCCCACAAGGCAAGTCTCAATCCCAAAGCTAGGTGTTGGCAGCAGCTGCAGAAGGTGCACAGGGGGATCTAAAACTCAGAGAGAGAAAGAATCATTTTGCCTGGAAATAAAAACTAGGAAACTAGGAAAAAGGGCCCCTAGGAACTGGATGGGGCAGGATGACACAGAGGAGGGAGCTCGAGAAGTTGTGTTTGAAGTCTGGGCTGACTTCTGAGTTGTGCATACGTGGAACTGGACCAAAACAGGGGACTGATGTGCAGTGTGGACCGAGCAGACTGGCCGTAGGGTGTGCAGACTTGGGGCAAATCCAAACAGCAATGTGAAGGCTCTAGAAACTGAACTGACTTTGGAACTATAGCTCACAGAGGGCAGTCTGGGATCCCATGCTTCCATCTAAGTGGGTTGGTTTCCTTATTAAAAAACATTAAAAATGTCAAAAATACTGACATTCTTCAGAGGATTTTAATAGGACCCAAAGTCTCCTAATGTTTGAAATGTTCAGAGCACAGCATTAGTTGAGACAAAGAAGCAGAAAAATGTACAAGAGAAAAGATAATCACAGATGAATACCAAGTCTAAGATGACCCAGATGTCATTATTACTAGACTAAGACTTTTTTTTTTTGAGACAAAGTCTTACTATGTTGCCCTCAGTAGAGTGCCATGGTGTGACAGCTCACAGCAACATCAAACTCTTGGGCTTAAGTGATTCTCTTGCCTCAGATTCCCAAGTAGCTGGGACTACAGGTGCCCACCACAATGCCTGGCTATATTTTTGTTACTGTTGTTGTTGTTGTTTAGCAGGCCCTGGCCATGTTCGAACTCACTAGCCCTGGTGCATCCTTGCACTGAGCTACGGCCCCAAACCCAAAGACTTTTAAGCAGTTATCATTACCATGCTCTATGAAGTTTTTTTTTTTTTGAGACAGAGCCTCAAGCTGTCCCCCTGGGTAGAGTGCTATGGCATCACAGCTCACAGCAACCTCCAACTCCTGGGCTCAAGCAAGTCTCCTACCTCAGCCTCCCAAGTAGCTGGGACTACAGGTGCCTGCCACAACGCCCAGCTATTTTTTGGTTGCAGCCATCATTGTGGATGGATTCAAACCCACCACCTTGGGTGTACGTGGCTGGCTCCTTAGCCACTTGAGCCACAGGCGCCGAGCCCATGCTCCATGAAGTTAAAGTAAATGGAAATAGAAAAAAATACATAGATATTTTAGAAAAATACACTATCTGAAATTTTAAAAAAATCACTGGATGGGATCAATAGCAGAATAGATAACAGAAAGAAAACAATGATAGAACAAGAGACATTATCGAATCTGGAAATTACCAAGGTTTCAGAGGAACGTTACAGAAAAGGGTCAATTCACCAAGAAGACGTAACAATCTTAAATGTGCACATGCCTAACAACAGACCTCAAAATACATAAAGCAAACCAATAAACTAAAAGGGGAAATAGACAAACTGACAAACCTATGATTCCACTTAAGTGGAAAAGGTAAAACTTTAGATACAGAGAACAGAACAGAGGATGACCAAGGTAAGGAGGAGGGGAGAGTTCAAATGCAAAGGCTCTGCAGGAGGCAATTTGAGGGGAGGGACTTTTCTGTATTCTGCTCGTGGTAGTGGTTATAGGAATCCATGCAAATATTAAAATTCATGGAAGCACACACCTGCCTCAAACCCCCACAAAGTGAATCTTATTGTATGTAAAGTTAAAGTTTTAAAAATCAAGGAAACTGCACAGACAAACTTGGATAGCTGGCCTTTCTTGAAAACTCAGGTTTCACAACACTGGGCCCACATTCTCCCACCCCGACAGTGGTGGCAGCTAAATTCCAGCAAACATTTTATAAAGGGCTGCTCTCCCGCTCACAGTGTCACCCTCACCTCCCCACCTGGGCCACCTCCTTGCCTGCCCCCCCCCCCCCCCCGATTTCAAATCCTGCTAACCTGGGCAGAAACCCCAGGCGATGCTAGGCACCTGGAAACTTATTTTTTTTTTTTTTTTTTTTTTTTGAGACAGAGCCTCAAGCTGTCCC
>CAUYTI010021870.1:0-52150 GCA_963575145.1 Galago senegalensis
ATGGAAGGATGTAAGGAAGGAAGGCATGTAGGTAGTTAGGTAGGAAGATAGAATGAAAGAAAGAATGAATTAAAGAATGAATGAATGAAAGAAAGTAAGGAAGGAAGGAAGGAAGGAAGGAAGAAAGAAAGAAAGGAAGAAAGGAAGAAAGGAAGGAGGGAGGGAGGGAGAGAAGGAAGGAAGGAAGGAAGGAAGAAAGGAAGGAAGGAAGGAAGGAAGGAAGGAAGGAAGGAAGGAAGGAAGGAAGGACGGAAGGAAGGAAGGAAGGGAGGGAAGGAAGGAAGAAAGACAGAAAAAAAAAAAGAAAGAAAGAGAAAGAAAGAAATTTTGCTAGGGACAGTTTCCAAGAACTAATTATGAAGAAAGATCAGTAGGCAAATGGAGTACATGACTACCTAAAGCAGGAGATTTATTATGGTCCCCAGGGAGAAGTTGGAATGAGTCAGGATAATTTGTGAGAAGTTGATTCCATAGGATACTACCAGTTGATTCCAGATGTCTGGTCCCTCATTTTGGACTGATTGGGGCAAGTGAATATTGGACAGATATAAAAGTGCAACAGAAGGGGTGGAGTAGAATCTTGATATTTTAGTGTGCATGAAAAAACCTGACTTGAGTGATAATTCACTGTGGGGGCAGTTTAGAGTGAATAAAGAATCTAAGATACCAAAGGGTCAGAGTAGTGTAAAATCTGAAGATTTGACCAATGGGGTAGTAGGAAAAAATTAACTTACAGAGAATGATTTCTCCATTTTACATCTAATTTAGTGGAAAATGTTTAACCTACATCCATGGTCAAAAGTGAAAATAATAGCCAGGCATTATGGCATGGACCTGTAGACCTAGCTACTTGAGAGGTTGAGAAAAAAAAAATCACTTAAGTCCAGTTGTTGGAGGTTTCTGTGTTCTACAGACGCCACAGAACTTTACTGAGTGTGATAAAGTAAGTATCTGTCTCTATGGTAAAAAAAAAAATGTACAAATGAGCAGTAACTCAAATACAAATGTTTTTTTTTTTTTATGTATTTATTGAGACAGAGTCTTGTTTTGCTGCCTTTGTGAGAGTAACCTGGTACAGTAGCTAACAGCAAACTTCAAGTGTTCTTGTCAAGCAAAACTATTCCTTCAGCTGGCCTGCCAGGAGACTGCATAAGATATGGCCATTTATTATTCTTCAGGGGTGGATATCTCACTAGTGCTAAGGCTGGTCTCCAATTCAGAAGTTCAGACAATCCTGCATCCCATGACACTTCTGGACGAAGTGACTGCATAGTCAAAAAGGTTGATAACAGAATTAGTGTTGCCATGGGTTACCATTTTTAAGCTTAATCTTATTTCTGGTAAGATTGTGTAGTTTCCATCGAAGTTTTTTTTGGGGGTTCAAACTTTTAGTATGGTTCTGGTTCTTTTCTCCCCACTCAATTCCTAAATTTTGTTTTGTAACCCTGGCCAAGGGATTAAACAACCCATCCATTCATTTTCAAGTCATGGATCTGTAATCAAAAGAAAGAGTGTGGTTTATACCTAGTGATACCCTGGGATGTTATAAAACAATAAATCAAACCCAAAGATTGCACAATGATTTTATAGAATTAAATGCTACATGACACAATTCCAAGTTCTATTTTTCATGATGCTTTACCCCTTTCTCTAGAATAGGCTTATTTTGGACATTAGGTGTCTCCCTGAAGTTTCCCTCTCAAAATCTGGTAAGGCACTTTGTCTAGTAGTGTACTCTATACCCTCCATTATTTATGATGATCATGGGAAATATCAGCCCATCTTTAAATTTCCATCAATACAGAATTCTATGCTCGGTAGTATCTAAATTTTTCGTGTCTTAGCCACAATGCATGTTGAAGAGTTATGTTGCACAACATGTATAATGCACAATAAGTTATGAAATCTGTAAGGAGATAAGAGATCCATGCATCAATGTGGTGATCTCCTATCAGGTATATGTATAACAGTCCACAAAAACTCCCTATGTGCAATGATGTTCACTGTATGATTCATTCATAGAGGTATTTTATTTCATTTTTAGATTTAAAAAGAGAAACAATATAATCATATTAATATATGCATGAATATTTTTATATAATTTACTGTGATTTAATAATCAAATACAGAAATTTTATTTTTAATTTTAATTTTTTTTTTTTGAGACAGAGCCTCAAGTTATCTCCCTGGGTAGAGTGCCATGGCATCACAGCTCACCACAACCTGCAACTCCTGGGCTCAAGTGAGTGTCCTGTCTCAGCCTCCCAAATAGCTGAGACCACAGGTGCTTGCCACAACACCTGGCTATTATTTGGTTACAGCCATCATTGTTGTTTGGTGGGGTGGTGCTGGACTTGTACCCGCCACCTTAGGTGTATATGGCTGCCGCCTAAGCCACTTGAGCCAGAGGGGCGTACCAAATACAAGAATTTTAGCAAAATAAAATTTAGTGATTTACAAATATAAGAAAACTTCCTTATCCAGATAGATTATCTAAACAAAGCAAAGAACATTGGACAAAATGCAAGTTGATCATTTATATTACCATTTTCATAAATTGATGGGAATTTAGGTATATAAAAGCATATACGTACCTGCATAAGTTATAAACACAAAGAGTGATAAAATTTAACAAGAAAATGTTTCTGTGTGATCATTTCTTATAAAATTTTTGATTGTTATTACTATTAGGGTTCATTTGGCTCATAGGATTAGGTAGGGAGATGCTCTATTTTAATTATCTATAAAATTCTATATAAAATTGATTTTGAAAGCATTGTCAGTAAATAAATTCTGCTAAAGTTTAACATTTTAGTAATTTCTCCATTGCTTGTAAGTTTTCAATATTGTTGCCGTATATTTCTTGGTAAATTTTTCTTATATGACCTTTAAAATCTATGTTTTATGAAAAGCTCCATGCTTCTATTAGTTCATCTTTCCTTTTCTTCTTTGCTCCTTCTTTTGCCATGGCTTTCCTGTTTAATAAGTCTTTTGAAATATATAACTTTGTTTTCCTTTTTCTAACCTCAAATAATCAACTTTTAGTTTTTCTCTTTATTATTATTTGGTTTCTATTTTAATAACTTTACACTTTTATTATTTTCCCATTCCTTTAATTTTTAAAAAGTTAATTTTTATTCTTACTTTCTAAGTTTACTTATTTATTATGATTTCTATTTTCCTATGTAAATATGAATATATAAATTATATGAAAAGGCCAGCTTTGTTTCTTCAATAGATTTGATATGTAGTGACTTTATTATTCACTTCAAAGTTTTTTGTTTTTTTTTTTTGGTTTCTCCAGGTGCCTAATTTTTTTTTTTATTAAATCATATTTGTGCACATTAATTCTATCATGGGATACAATTTAAAATACTTTCATCCAATGGGCCATCATAGCCATCATGTAATTGTAAAAGTTATTGTTTTAAGAAATTTATATTCGACATTTGGAAAGATTCATTTGTACCCTTATAACAGAAATCATAGGCGTGATCCCCACAATCACCCTACCTTCACCCATTCTCCCTTCTCCCCTCCGCTCCCTGTTCCCTTTCTCTGTATTCTTGGAATACAGTTGGATCATACCTTTCCTATGATAGTTAACAATTAGTTTCATAATAGGGTTGAGTACATTAGATACTTTTTCTTCCATTCTTGAGATACTTTGATGAGAAGAACATTTTCCAGCTCCATGCATGTAAACATGAAAGAGGGAAAGTCTCCATCTTTCTTTATGGCTGCATAGTATTCCAGGTGTACATATGCCACAATTTATTGATCCATTCCTGGGTTGATGACCACTTGGGCTTCTTCCATGACATAGCAATTATGAATTGGGCTGCAGTGAAGTCTCGTACAGATATCTGTATTATAGCATAATTTTTTGTCTTCTTGATATATACCTAGCAGAGGAATTATAGGATCAAATGACAGATCTATATTTAGATTTCTAAGTGTTCTACATATGACTTTCCAAATGGGAGGTATTAGTTTGCATTCCACCAGCAGTGTAGAAGTGTTCCCTTTTCTCCAAACATCACTAGTATCTATGATTTTTGGATTTTATGATATGGGCTAATCGTACTGGTGTTAGATGATATCTCAAAGGAGTTTTGATTTGCATTTCTCTGATGATTAGGGATGGTGAGTATTTGTTCATATATCTGTAGTCTATGTGTCTGTCTTCTTCAGAGAAGTTTCTCTTTAAGTCTCTTGCCCACCCTGCTATGGGATCGCTTGTTCTCTTCTTGCTAATACATTTGAGTTCTCTGTGGATTCTGTTTATTAGACTTTTGTTGGAAACATAATGAGGAAATATCTTTTCCCATTCTGAGGACTGTTTGAGTGTATTTCTTAGTGTGTTTTTGAAGCTTTTTAATTTGAGGAGGTCCAAGTAGTATATTTTGATGTTCCTTCAATTGCCCGGGAGATCCTCCTCATAAAATATTCGCCCAAGCCAATTTTTTCAAAAGTTTCCCCTATAATTTCTTCTAGTGTTTTAATAGTTTAAAATCTTCAATTAAAGTCTTTAATTCAGTGAGAGTCTATCTTAGTTAGTGGTGACAGGTGTGGGTCCAGTTTCAGTTTTCTGCAGGTCACCAGCACCATTTGTTAAATAGGGAATTTTTCCCCCACTCAATGGTTTTAATTGACTTGTCAAAGATCATATAGTGGTAAGTAGCTGAGTTCATCTATTGTTTCTCTATTCTCTTCCATACATATACCTCTCTGTTTTTGTGCTAGTACCATGCTGTACTGATCACAATGGGCTTATAATATAGTCTGATGTGTGGTAGCATGATTCCTCCTGCTTTGTTTTTGTTTCTGTGTAATGTCTTGGCTATTTGAAGTTTTTTTCTGATTCCATATAAAATGAATTATTATTTTTTAAGGTATTTAAAGTATGACAGTGGAATTTTAATACAAATTGCATTAAATTATATGTTGCTTTAGGTAGTAAAGACATTTTAGTAATGTTTATTTTTCCCAGTCATGAGTAAGGTATGTTTTTTTATTTGTTAGCATTTTTAGCTATTTCTTTTCTTAGAGTTTCATAGTTCTCTTTATAGAGTTCTTTCATATGCTTCATTAGGTAAACTCCTACATATTTAAACATCTTTGGAACTACTGTGAATGGAATAGAGTTGTTGACTTTTTTTTCAGCTTGACTATGGTTGGTCTATATAAAGGCTATTGACATATGGGTGTTGATTTTGTAAACTGAGATGCTGCTATATTCCTTGATCACTTCTAACAGTTTTGTAGAAGAGTCCATGGTGTTTTCCAGGTTTACGATCATGTTATCTGTGAAGAGTGAAAGTTTGATCTCTTCTGATCCTGTGTGAATACACTTGATTACCTTTTCTTCCCTAATTGCTATGGCTAAGACTTCCATTACAATGTTAAAGAGCAATAGGGACAATCTGCAAATTTTCCTAGTTCCGGATCTGAGTAAAAATGATTTCAGTTTAATTTTATTCAATGAAATATTGTCTGGGTTTGCTGTAGATGGCTTCTACCAATTTGAGAAAAGTCCCTTCTATGCCAATTCTGTTAAGTGTTCTAATCATGAATATATGTTGTGTATTGTCAGAACCTTTCTCTGCGTCAATTGAGAGGATCATATGGTCTTTGTTTTTTAATTTGTTTATGTGGTCAATTACATTTATAAATTTGCGTATATTGAAACAGCCTTGAGATCCTGGGATAAAACCCACTAGGTCATGGTTTATAATTTGTTTGATGTGTTGTTGGATTATGTTTGTTATGTCCTTGTTGAAAATTCTCACATCATTATTCATTAGTAATATTGGTCTAAAATTTTCTTTTCTTCATGGCTCTTTTCCTGATTTGGGGATCAAGGTGATGTTTGCTTCAAAAGAATGTGTTGGGTAAAATTGCATCTTTTTCTGTATTTTGGAAAAGGGTAAGTAATATATGTGTTAGCTCTTCTTTAAAAGTTTGGTAGAATTCATATGTGTAGCCATCTGGTCCCGGGATTTTCTTTTTAGTTTCTGCTATTTCAGAGCTTGATATAAGCCTGTTCAACATATCCACTTGGTCTAACTAAGTCTTGGAAGATGGCATGCTTCCAAGTGTTGGTTGTATTTTTTTTTCAAATTTTCCTATTTCTGAGAATAAAGTTTCTTGTAGTATTCATAGAGGAATTCTTGAATTTCTGAGGGGTCCTTTGTAATTTCATTTTTACCAATTCTAATTGATGAAATTAGAGATTTAACTCTTTTTTTTTTTTCTGGGTTAGATTGGCCAATGGTTTATCTATTTTATTGACCTTTTCCAAAACTCAACTTTTTAATTTTTTAATCTGTTGTATAATACTTTTGTTTTCAAATTCATTTAATTCTCCTCTAGTTTTTGTTATTTATTTTCTTCCGCTGGGTTTTGAATTGAAGTGTTCTTCCTTTTCCAGTAGCTGGAGGTGTCCCATTTAGTTGTTATCTTCTCTTTTGATTTTCTTGAGGAAGGATTGCCTTAAATTTCCCTCTTAGGGAAATTTATTTATCTATTTATTTATCTATCTATTTATTTATTTATTATTTAGTGCAATAAATTTCCCTCTTAGAACTGCCTTTGCAGTATTCCAGAGGTTCTGATAACTTATCTATTTTTCATTGTTTAGTTCCAAGTATTTGGTAATTTCCTTCTTGATCTCGTCTCTGACCCAACTGACATGGAGCATAAGGTTATTTAGCATTAATGTTTTTGTTTGGGTCTGTATATTCTTTTTGTTACTGAGTTCAACTTTTATTCCATGGTAGTCTGAGAAGATGCAAGGAATAATGTATATTCTTTTAAATTTGCTGAGGTTAGACTTGTGACCTAAAATGTGGTCTATTTTGGAGTATGTTTTGTGGGCTGATGAGTAAAATGTTTACTCAGATTTATTAGGGTGGAATGTTCTATGGATGTCCATTAAATTCAAATGCTGAATGGTTAGGTTTAAATCTAAAATTTATTTGCGAAGCTTCTTATTGGAGCATATATTTAGAAATGCCAAAGAGTTATTGAAATCTCAGACTATTTTGGAGCTGGGAGTAAGTAGGTTGTTCATGTCTGTTAGAGTGTCTCTCATACATTGTTGTGCATTCTGGTTGGGTTCATAAGTACTGGTAATAGAAATCTCATTGTTGAGTATTACCCTTAACAAATTTAAAGTAACTGTCCTTGTTCTTGCTTACATTTGTTGGTTTAAAGCCTATTGTATCTGTGAATAAAATTGCAACACTTCCTTTTTTCTTCTTTCCATTAGCCTGGAATATAGATGACCATCGCTTCACCCTGAGTCTATACTTGTCTTTTAAAATAAGGTGAGTTTCTTGATTGCAACAGATATCTGGCCTGAGTTTTTGTATCCAGCCAGCCAGCCTGTGCCTCTTTAGAGAGCAATTTAAACCATTCACATTGATTGTGACTATTGATAAGCCTGCTATACTTTTGGGTATCGAGTTTTTTGAAGGTCCAGTGGACATCTTTGATCCTTTTGACAATGTGGAGATTGGAATTTGATTAAAATTTTCTGGGTGGGTTTATTTATGTAGCAGAGGATTGCACTGGTCATTATGGAGGACAGGTCTTAGAATATCCTGGAGGGCAGGTCTAGTTATGACAAATGTCTTCAACATGTGAATTTAGTAAAGTATTTAATTTTTCCATCATAAGTGAAACTAGTTTATCTGAATACAAGATTCTGGGTTGAAAGTTGTTTTGGTTTAGGAGGTTGAAATTTGATGACCACCCTCTTCTAGCCTGAAATGTTTTCAGCATAGAGATCAGCAGTCATTCTAATATTCTTCCCCCTTGTAAGTTAAGGTTTTCTTGCTTCTACCTTCTTTCAGGATTTTCTCTTTCATGTTAACTTTAGTGAAGTTGATTATAATGTGCATGGGGGATATCCTGTTTGGGTAGAGTCATGCTGGGTCTCTGAAACTGTCTGCTCTCTGAATTTCAGGATCCTTTGTCATGTTTAGGAAGTTCTCTTTCATAATTTCATGAAGGAGAACCTGTGTGTTTTGTGAAGCAACTTTGATGCCTTCAGGAATTCCTAAGAGGTGAATATTATTCTTCTTTGAATTATCTAACAGTTCTCTGAGTGAGTGATTTGTTTTTGCTCTCCATTTGTCATGATATTTGGATGCTTGGACATGTTCAAAATCTTTGACTTCATTTTTGGAGATCCTATCTTCTGCCTGGTCCATTCTCAGAACAAGGCATTCAACTGTACTCCAATCTTTAGGGGCTGCAACCTTTTGTTTCAGTGTATCATAATCTTTGATCATTTTATCTTTGAAACCATTGAATTCCTGGGACAGCGTTTGAATAATTTGATATTCTAGTTCCCTCTTTTCCTCCATTCTGTTGATTATTTTTGCTACCCAGATTCTGGACTCAATTTCTGACATCTCAGACATCTGTTTATGGAAGGGTTCTCTAATTGTACTTTCCCCGTTCTTCCTTTGGTGGGTAATCTACTCTCGGTGTTCTGGTTACCAGAGTTTATCAGCTGTTTGCACCCCATGCTTTATTTTCACCTTTCATAGACTGTTTCCAAAACTGTTCTGCCAGTGGATTATTCTGGTTGTCTCATTGACATGCATCACCAAGGCCCTGGGAAGCAGCAACATGGCGGGTGGCATGATGCAGCCTGCCCCAGCCTGAGTCAGTCACAGTGACTGCTGCCAAAGCCCTGGGAAGTAAGGAAAGTAGCTATTGAGACATCTGAGTGCAGAATGCTCTGACTGGTTGGATCAGTCCATGTGGAGGAAACATGGATCAAGTAGTTCTTCTGGTGCAGGACCGAGACAGGGGCTTTGTTCTGCAAGGGTGGGGAATGTTGCTCTTTGATCTCCTGTCTCTGTCTCTGTGGGCAAAAAAAGGGGAAGGGTGGACTGAAAACTCAAAATGGCAGTGCAAACACCAGTTACACTTTTCTGCCTGGGGTAGGTGTTTGGAGTGTCAGCAGATTTCTTCCTGAGTAATAGACCTCCCGGTCAGCAGCTCTTACTCATGGAGTGAGAGAATAGGTCCTCAGTTTATTGTTGCTTTTATGAGACTCAAGGGAATGGTTGAAGAAGATACAAAGGAAAAGCACACCTTTCCTGGGAAAGGGAATGGACATTATTCCTTTGGGTGTGTTAGGTACCTGTAGATTGCCTTCTAGAATTCACCGCTTTCCTCAGCAAAGGTGTCCTGCCAGTATCACTCTTCTCTCTTGGCTTGGTTCCCAATCTTTGACTTTCTTAGGTATTTTCTAGAATTAATTATTTCCTCAAAATGGGACCTACTGTTGGAGGCTGGTACCTGTCGGCCATCTTGATCCCCTTCCTCACTTGAAAGTATTTTTAAATTTCTAATATAATTTATTATTTAACCCAGAGGGTTTCATATTTAGGTTGTTGTTTAAATTTGTAAATGAAATTGATTTTAAAGTAAAACAAACAAACAAACAAATCCTTTCTATGAGTTACCAAAGCCTGAGGATTAGACAATCCTCAATGTTCCCAATAAGTACATTTGTTAAGTAGAGCTTAGTGATTTATCCCACATATAACTATATTATTACAATGCTCTGGGCAGCCAAATTGTGTAGATCCATTGAGCTCCCATGTTGGAGACAAGGTTGAGCAACAGAAAGATAACATAAACCCTGATCTCCCATGGGGTTTCTACTCAAATAGAAAAGGTAGTTAAGTGTTGTGTCTCTTATCTATAGTTCCAGCTACTCTAGAAACTGAGGCAAGATGAGGATTTCAACTGAAGAGTTGGATGTCATTGTGAGCAAGTCTTCGGTCATGGACAATCGAGTCTGGGGAACAGAGTGAGAGATGGTTGAAAAAAAAAATAATGAAGGAAAGATAGAAAAGAGGAAAGATAGAGAAAAATAAGGGGAAAAAAAAGGAAAAAGGAAGGAAGGAAGGAAGGAAAAAAGAAATAAAAGAAATTTTGCTAGGTACAGTTTCCAAGAGTGAAATTACCAGGAAATATCAGTAGGAACATAGAATACAGGAATACATTAAGGAGGAGATTTATTGTGGTATAAGAGGGAGTAGGAAAAAAGTAGTAAGAACAAGTTCATTTGTGGTTCGTTCTTTAGGAGACTGCCAGTTGATCTGAAAAGTAGGGGTCATCAAGAGATGTCTACTCCCTGCACTTAGACTGATTGTTGCAAAGGAATATTGGCCCATATTGAAAAGTGCAGCAGACGTGGTGGAGTGTATTATCTGAGTAGTTTAGTGTACATAAAAAAACCTGACTTGAGTTGAGAATTCACTGTGAGAACAATTTAGAGTGACTAGAAGAATCTAAGATACCAAAGGGTCAGAGTTTTGTAAAATCTGAAGTCTTGACTAAGAGGATTCATAGGAAAAAAAAAAAAAACACCTCTGGATGAAAAATTAATTTTTCCAGTTTACATCTAATCTATGCAAAATTTTTCTACACTAGATCTGTGGTCAAAGGTAAAAGTAATAGCCAGGCATACTGGGGTCCACCTGTAATCCCAGGTACTCCAGACTGTGAGTAGAAAATTGCCTAAGCCTAGACATTGGAGGTTGCTGTGAACTGTAGACACAAAAAACTTTACCGAGTGTGATGAACAATGTATGTTTCAGTCTCTATAACAAAGAAAAAAAATAAAAGAAAGAAAGAAAGAAAAAATGGTAGGTAACTCCAATACAAACATTTTTCTCCATTAATTAATGAGACAGTCTTATATTACTTTTGGTAGAGTACTCTGGTATCATAGCTCACAGTAAACTTCATGTTTTCTCACCATGATAACATATTCCCTCAGCTGAAATAGCACCAGCCTGCATAACATCTGACCATTTTTTTTTTCTTCAGAAATGGGTATCTTACTAGTGCGGAGGCTGGTCTGATATTCAAAGCTCAGCCAATCTAACTGACTGTGCCTCCCCAGTAACCAACATGATTGGCATGAAGAACCCTGGGCCACAAACCCTACATTGAAAAGTTCCCCACCACCATGAGAGTGGTGATTTGGAAAAGGGTTACAGCCAATCTGCAACAAACAATAGCTGGGGATTGAGATGGGTTTCTGTAGTTCAAGCTACTAGGGAGGATGAGGCCAAAAAACTCCTGAGCCCAGGAGATGGAGGTTTCTGTCATCTATTATGCCATGGCACTCTACGGAGAGTGACAAAGTGAAAATGTCTCAGAAAAAAAAAAAAAAAGAACAAAAAGCATACCATTTAAGTGTCTCTATGCATTTTTATTATCTGAAATGCAGTTTGAGTCTTACTGTTTCATACAAAATCTCTACTGTTGTTTGGGTGTAGTGACTGGAATCTTGGCTATTAATGTAACCAATAAGGCAAGAATAAGAGGTAACTTCTCTGTCTGTGGATGGAGGGCTAGTAAATGTCCTGGATCAAACAATTGCAGGACACCAGCTGAAGTGAACAGAAAAATTCTGTGAGTATCTTTGACCAGAAGCCTGGATCCCATGGAATTCCAGGATGAAATCACTACATAGTCACCATGGATGACATCAAAATAAGTGTTGCCCTCAGGTGCCAACTTTAAGTTTCATCTTATTCCTGCTAGGCACATGTAGTTGTTGTCCTGGTTTGTTGTTGGGTTCAAATGGTTGCAATGGGTGGTATTCTGGTCTCCACATTCAATTCTTGCTTCCTAAATTTTGTTTTATAACCATGATGAAGGCATTCAATAACCCAACCCTTTTATTTTTCAAGTCAGGTATTTGTAACCAAATGGAATGTACATAGAAGAGTTGTTTTGGATCACGTGTATAATACACAATAACTAATGAAACCTGGTGAAAGATTCATGGATAGTTGTGGTAATCTCACACCATGGATATGTAAAATAGCCTGACATAATCCCTATATTTCCCCAAGGCTTGAGTATTGAATAATCCTAAAAGTCCCCCAACAGCTCATTTCTTAAGTAGAGCTCAATGACTTATCCAAGCATGACTAAAATATTTTGATGCTTTTGGCAGCCAAATTGGGCAGATTTTCTGAGCTTCAAGATTAGAGACAAGTCTGATTAATAGAAAGACAACCTCAGCCCTGATATCCCATTGGGTTTCTACTCAAATAGAAAGGGTAGTCAAGTGTTGTATCTCTTACTTATAGTTCCAACTGAGGCAGGAGGAACACTTGAAGTATCACTTTAACCAGAGTTGGATGCCATTGTTTGTGAGGCTACGGTCATAAAAATTCTAGCCTAGGGAACAGAGTTAGAGTTGGTATCATGAGAAATAATGAAAGAAAGATAGGAAGAAGGAAATAAATTTACCCAGTTACAGTTTTCAAGAGAGAAATTTTGAGAGATATTCAGTAAACAGATGGAATACCTTACTAAAAAAGGAGGAGATTAATTGTCATCCCAGGAAGAGGAGGAAACAATGAGTTAGGATATGTTTATTTGAAGTTGGTTCCTTAGGAGACTGTCAATTAATCTGATGGGTAGGTGTAGTCCAGAGTTGTCTGTTCCCTGGTCTTGGACTGACTGGGACAAGGAAATATTGGCCCAGATTGTAAATTGCAACAGAAGGAGTGGAGTATATGATCTGGATATTTATGTGTGCATATAAAAACCTAACTTGAGTAAAAAATTCTGTGTGTGTGCAGTTTACAGTGACTATAAGAATCTAAGATACCAAAGAGTCAGAGTTATGTAAAATATGAAGCCTTGACTAATAGGGGTGGAATAAAAAAATTTTCCTATGAGAAAATAATTTCTCCAATTGACATCTAATCTAGAGCAAAATTTTTAACACTAGGTCCATGGTGAAACATAGAAATAATAACCAGGCCTTGTGGAGTGCACCTGTACTCACAGCTACCCATGACACTGAGAGCAGAAAATTTACTAAGGCCAGGAATAGGAGGTTGCTGTGATTTGTAGATGTCACAGAACTTTAGTGATTGTGGTAAATAACGTTAGTATCTGTGTCTTTTAAAAGTAAGATAAATATTAGGTATAACTGCAGTACAAATTTTTTTTCATTTATTTATTGAGAGAGAGTCTTGTTTTTTGCATATGCTACAATACCCTGGTATCATACCTCACAGCAAACTTCAAGTGTTTTCATCAAGTGAACCTATTTTCTTAGCTGGCATGCCAGGAACTTGCATACCATCTGGCCTCTTTTTATATTTCAGTGATGGATATCTCATTCTGCCAAGGCTTGTCTCCAATTTGGAAGCTCAGACAATCCAATGGACTGGGCTTCCCAAATTTTCAAGATGAGACTCATGAATAACCATCCCTGGCCAAAAAACTTACTTTGAAAATGTCTCATGTTTAATATCTGAAGAGGTGACTCACGATGAGGGTGGTGAGTTAGAAAATGGTCCCAGGCAATCTACAACAAAAAATAGCTAGGCATTGAGGCAGACAACAATAGTTCAAGTTACTGGGGAGGCTGAGGCAGAAGGATCACTTAAAATGAAGACTTGGATGGAATTCTGTGCAAGGCTGAGGTCATGAACAATCTAGCCAAGGGAAGAGAGCAGGATTCGGTTTCATGAAAAATAATGGAGAAAGATAGGATGAAAGAAATAAAGAGGAAAGACAGAAAGAAAGAAAGAAAGAAAGAAAGAAAGAAAGAAAGAAAGAAAGAAAGAAAGAAAGAAAGAAAGGAAGAAAGAGAGAGAGAGAGAAGGAAGGAAGGAAGGAAGGAAGGAAGGAAGGAAGGAAGGAAGGAAGGAAGGAAGGAAGGAAGGAAGGAAGGAAAAAATTTTGACTATAGTTTCCAAGAGCGAAATTATGATGAAAAATGAGTAGGCAGATGTAATACACAGCTACATAAATGACATAAACGAGGAGATTTATTGTGCTTCCCAGGGGAAGGAGGTAACAAGTTTATTTGTGGTTGTTTCCTTAAGAGTCTGCCAGTACATCTGATGAGTTGAGGTTTGCCAGAGACTTCTGGTCCCTAGTCTTGGGCTGACTGGGGCAAGAGAATAATGTACCAGATTGAAAAGTGCAAAAAAAAAAAAATAAAAGGATGGAGTGTATAATATGAATATTTTATTTGCAGAAGAAAAATGTAACTTGAGTCAAGAATGCACTGTGTGCAGAGTTTTGAGTGACTAGAAGAATCAAAGGTACCAAAAAGTCAGATTTGTGTAAAACATGAAGTTCTTGACTAATATGGGTTGTAGGAACAAAATTTCCCTATGAGACAATTATTTATCCAGTTGACATATAATCCAGGAGAAGGTATTTAAAACTAGATCCATGGTCAAAAAATAAAAATAATACCCAGGCGGTGTGGCCTGCACATGTAATCCCAGCCATTTGGGGAAGCTGAGAGAAGATAATTGCCTAAGTGAGTTGGACATTGCTGTGATCTATAGATGCCACAGAACTTTATTAAGTGTGATAAATAAAGTAAGTCTCTGTCTCTATAAAAAAAATAAAAATGAGGAGTAACAATAATACAAATGGTGTTCTCCCTTTATTTTTTTTAGACAGAGTCTTCTTTTTGTGTATTTGGTAGAGTACTCTTTTATAACAGCCCACAGCAAACTTCAAGAATTTTCATCAAGAAAACATCCCCTCAGATGGCAAGCCATGCACCTGCATAACATCTGGAATTTTTTATTCTTCAGAGATACGTATCTCACTACTGCTGAGGCTGATCTACAATTAAGAAGCTCAGACAATACAACTAAGTGAGCCTCCCACATTGCCAAATTGAGAGGCATGCAGAAAAAGCTCTGGCAACAAAACCTAGTTATAAAAATATCCCATTTTGGAGGCAAAGCAAGATGGTGGAGGGGACACCTCCCTGAGTCAACTCTCCTGGTGGTTTCAGGTGAGTGTGAGGGTGCTGGATCTTTCCCAAGTGGAGTGCTAGCTCAGACAAGCAGCACAGGGTGTGCAGCAACAGGTGAATTGCTGGATTGGAAATGTAGCTCAGAGATACAATGCCTGCCAGAAAAAAACTCAGGACAGCAGCTTAAGTGGAGCCAGCTTCAACCTGAGGCAGCTGCAACCTGTGGCGCCAGGTCCATGGCTGGTGCCCTGAGAGACAGAAACCAATACTTCCCCCACAAAGGACTTCTGTGCCCAATTCCTGGAGAGTTTGTGTGTTTTGCGGAGAATGTGGTGAGCCATAGATTCCCCAGCATAATTTTGCAGCCAGAAATGAGAGCCATTTGGACCCCATTTGGGGCACCAGGAAGCCAGGCATTAGGATAGAAACTTGAGGGGAAGGGACTCTGCTTAGAAACTGATCCATCCTGTAATTTTGGAAGTTTGTGTGGAGCTGCACTGACATGGAGACCCACAGGGGGAATCGGTACCCTTCCTACAAACACTGAAAAATCTTTTATGTATATTGTGGTGGTGGAGGCGGGAACTAGAAGTAATCAGTCCCTCCCCCATCAAAAATAAAATGATTGTGGAGTGCGCAAAAAGCACCAAGCTCTTTTACCTTGGACCAAACAATTTTCTGTTTGAGGGGAAATTAGGCATTGAGTAGAAAATCAGGCCAAGTGTGAACTCATATACTGAGTTTGGAGGACAGATAGGAGTGGGCAGCCATCCAGGAACCAGATGTAATGTAAAACTCCAAAATTGGAAACACCTCTCCCAGAAGCGCAAAGAGCTCATTCTGACCTGCAGCCAGGCATTTGGCATCTGAAGCTAATCCAAGATGCCCAACACTTTGCGGGAACTGTTGTAGGGAGAATCTGTGCAATCTGCCAGCAAAGATTCTCTTTCTTTTTTCTTTCTTTTAGCTTTTAGCATGGGGACCACTCACAGTGCTGCCTGCAGTCTAGAAATTCTTCTATATTGCAACATAATTCTATTTCCTTTAAACTGGAACACCACTGCATTTATAAAAGGGTTTGTTTGAATATGTTCAAAAGAACAATATTTTTCTTAGTGGTGTCCTCACTTTTATAAAAATTATTTATTTTTATATTTATTTTCTTTCTTCTTTGTTTGCTTGTTTCAATATTTGCTTTCTTTACCATTTTATGACCAACATTTCTGTGTTTATCTTTTGTTACTACTACCTTTTTTTTTCTTTTATGTCTGTTTGTTGGTGGGTCTTTCTTTTGTTTTGTTTTCTTTTTTGTCTGTTTGTTTACTTATTTCTGAGTATCTGGTCATCAGAGTGCATGTGTCTGGTAGCATTTTAGTCTGTTTAATTGTCTGCTTGGTTTCAATGTGTTTTATACTGTGCTAAAAATTCGGGTTGGCTATATTACCTAAGTCAAATTTTCACAGTCAATAAGAATATGGGGGAATAGGGGACAAGAGCTGACTGGAAGAAGCTTTCAACATAAACTTCAGTTCAGAGAAAGAGAAAACCACCAGAAGAACCCAATGAAGCTAAAGATGGGAAGCCAAGCTTGGAAAAGAGGTAGATAAATGCACATCTTCCCCACTTAGGCAAACCATGACTTCAAGAAAACAATTGCCACATCTAGATTGAGCCAAAGAGCAATATTTTCCAGCTCCCATTGAGTGCCTAAGGCAGATAGGTTTCAACTATCTCTGTTGGCAGGCAACAAAGAGTGGTCACTGAGTGGAGAAGGCATTGACATTACTTGGACTCTGGCAGGCACAAAACCCTGATGAACTCATTGACTTTCCCTGGACTCTGGTAGGCATAAAACCCCGACCCATTTGCCTATTAGACAGGATTGGGTTACAGAGTCTGGGTTAACAGAAACTGGTACTGGGTTTAATAGGATCTGGGGTTACCAGAGTCTGGCGGTGAAGGGTGACTAAGGAGGGAAAAGACACATCAGTGTCCTTATTCCAATTAATATACTGAACAGGCCTTTCTGACTTCTCACAGCATCAAAGTGAGCCACACTTGTACCACCAGTAGACTCCTATTATCTAGTTGCTGGAGACCTTGTGATCTTTCCAACCAGAGAGTGGGTACTGATCGGGTTAATAGGTTTGGATCTCTTGATTTGGGCAAATGAATTGGTGGTCAAGGGAGAATCTCTGATGCTCTCTGGATTTTCTCAGGCCTAAATTGTCTTCAGGTAGAAAATTCTTGAGCTGTCACTTAGTGCTTGAGACAGTCAAGCCTAAGCTACTTTTCCTGGTGGGGGTCAAGAGCAGTAACTGAGTGGAGCTAGCCTTGGCTTGACTTCGACTCTGGAAAACATAAAGCCCAGCTACATTCACTTTTTGGGCAACTGGGTCACAGCCCAGTAGGATCTCCAGTGACTGGGTGTGACAAAGGGGTAGGAGGCATCAATCTTCTTATAATATTTTATTTGCTGGATATGTCCTTCTGACCCCATAGAACACTGGAGCAAGTCATACCTGAGTTTCCAGAATTCCTCTGCTATACAGTTGCCAGAGACCTCTTGAAATCCCCTGCTTGAGACTTGTGTTGACTGGGACACTTGGCTTAGATCATTTGAACTGTGCCAATCACATAAGAACTATCTAAAGTGATACCCTGTGGGTGTGGCTGAGGGAAAGTGTGGTTTATCCTTTCCAAACTGTCACCAGAGAGGGGAGGGGTGACTTAATAGCTGATATTTCTCCATATCTGAGATCTTAACTCAGAGTAATTGATTTTCTAAGGTAGAAGTGATACCAGCCAAAAACAAGATAGAGACATGCAGGCCCCTAGGCTCCCAAACCGTAGCATTATATGCATCCTCGGCAAAGTTCTAGGGGAAACGGTACAGACATCTGTCCCAGGCTTTGCACAAAAAGGCTAGTAAAATACTACTCCCAGAGACCCCAACCCAACTTCCTCTTACCTGCTCACTTAGCCAAACAGAGTAAATCCATCCTTGGGCAGAGTCCAGAAGTAGGAATAACCAGTGTAGATAACACCCCCCCCAAGGAAGTCTGTGGCAGAGGTATCTCTGGATTAAACTCATAAATAGATGGCTGAAATGACAAAAATCAAATTCAGAATGTGGATAGTAAATAAGATTAAAAGAATTAAAGAAAGAAAAGAGGTAGAACTTCAAGAAATTACTCAAAAAATGTCTCAAAAAATTACTCAAAAGATGACCCAATAAATTATTCAAAAGATGACTCAAGACTTCAACAACTTCAAAGATAAAATGATCAAAGATTTTGAAATATTGAGGAAAGAGTTTGTAGCCATTAAAGATTTTAAAAACATGGTAACAGAGTGTAACAGCCTCAAGAAAGGATCTCTGTCATTTAAAACAAAGGTTTTGAAGAAGACCAAGAGCACAAGGATGAAAAGAATTGGAAAGCAAGAATGGATATTTCTCTCAGAGAGCTCTGGGATAATTTGAAGAAAATTAATATTTGCCTTAAAGAAATACCTGAAAGTGATGAAGCTGCCTCACAAAACACAGAGGCTCTTCTTCAGAAAATTTTGAAAGAGAATTTTTCAGACATGCCAAGATATTCTCAAATTTAAATAGCACATGTTTCAGAACTGAAGCATGACTCAACCTGAACAAAACTTACCCCAGGCACATCATAATTAACTTCACTAAAGTTAATATGAAAGAGAAAATTCTGAAAGCAGTTAGACACTAGAAAACCATAACCCATAAAGGAAAGAGTATTAGAATGACTGCAGATCTTTTCCTGCTGAAATTTTTCAGGCTAGAAAAGGATGGTCAGCAACTTTTAATCTTCTAAAACAAAACATCTTCCAACCCAGGATCCTGTATCCAGATAAACTGTGTTTCATCTATGATGGATAACTTAAATACTTTAATGGCATCCACATGTTGAAGAAATTTGCCATAACTAAACCAACTCTGCAGGAAATTCTCAAATCTATTCTCTATAATGACCATTGCAAAACCCCACAACAAAAGTAAACTAACTCAGAAACTTTTGACCAAATTGCAACTTCCACAATTGTGAAAAGGATTAAAAATGTGTACTAGACTTTCAAGTAACTCAAGGACCAATATCTCACCAGGTCTTTCAATAATTTCAATCAATGTGAATGGCCTAAACTGCCCTTTAAATAGGCACAGATTGGCTGATTGGATACAGAAACTCAGACCAGATGTCTCTTGTGTTCAAGAAACAAATTACTTTAAAAGATAAATACAGACTCAAAGTGAAGGGATGGTCATTTATATTCCAAGCAAATGGAAACCAGAAAAAAGCAGGTGTTGTAATTTTATTCACAGATACATTAGGGTTTAAACCAACAGAAGTAAGCAAATACAAGGATGACAATTTTATATCTGTCAAGGGTAATACCCAATATGATGAGATTTCAATTATCAATATCTATGCACCCAACCAGAATGCACCTCAATTTATAATAATTACTCTAACAGGCATGAGCAATTTGATCTCCCAGTCCTCTATCATAGTTTGAGATATTAATACTCCTTTGGTAGTGTTGGATAGATCCTGCAATAAGAAGCTTAGCAAGAAAATTTTAGATTAAATTTAACTATTCATCTTTTGGACCTACCTGACATCTACAGAACATTTCATCCAAACAAATATGAATACACATTTTACTCTTCAGTCCATGGAACATACTCCAAAATCAATCACATCTTAGGCCATAAGTCTAACCTAAGTAAATGTTAAAAAATAGAAATTATTCCAGGCAGCTTCTCAGACATTCATAGAATAAAAGTTGAACTCAGTAACAACAGAAATATGCAGCCTCATACAAAAATATGGAAGCTAAATAATCTTATGCTAAATGACAGATGAGTCAGAGATGAGATCATAAAAGAAATTGCCAAATGTTTAAACAAAATGACAATGAAGACACATGTTGTCAGAACCTCTGGGATACTGTAAAGGCAGTCCTAACAGGGAAATTTACAGCTGTGCAAGCCTTCCTCAAGAGAACAGAAAGAGAGAAAGTTTACAACTTAATGGGACATCTGAAGTAACTGGAAAAGGAGGAATAGTCCAATCCCTAACCCAGCAGAGGAAAAGAAATAATCAAAATTAGAGCAAAGTTAAATGAAATAGAAAACAAAAGGATTATAGAACAGATCAAAAAATCCAAAAGTTGAGTTTTTAGAAAGGTTAATAAAATAGGTAAACCTTTGACCAACCTAACCAAGAAAAAAAGAGTAAAATATCTAATCTTATCAATCAGAAACGGTAAAGATGAAATAATAAAAGACCACATAAAAATTAAAAAAAAATCCTCAATGAATATAACAAGAAATTTATTCCCAGAAATATTAAAACCTGAAAGAAATCCACCAATACTTGGAAGCACGGCATCTCCCCAAACTTAGCCAGAATGAAGTTGAAATGTGGAACAGGTCTATATCAAGTTCTGAAATAGCATCAGCTATACAAAATCTCCCCCAGAAGAAAAGTCCAGGACCAATCGGCTTCACGTCAGAATTCTACCAAAACTTTAGAGAAGAAATAGTATGTATATTATTCAACATTTTCCAAAATATTGAAAAAGACAAAATACTACCCAACACATAATATGAAGCAAACATCACCTTGATTCCCAAACCAGGAAAAGACCCAACAAGAAAAGAAAATTATAGACCAATATCACTAATGAATATGTATATTTTTTGAGACAGAGCCTCAAGCTATCCCCCTAGGTAGAGTGCCATGGCATCACGCTCACAGCAACCTTCAACTCCTGGGCTCAAGTGAGTCTCCTGCCTCAGCCTCCCAAGTAGCTGGGACTACAGGCCCCCACCACGACTCCTGGACATTTTTTTTTTTTTTTTTGGTTGCAACCATCATTGTTGTTTGGCGGGCCCAAGCTGGGGAATTGAACTCGCCACCTTAGATATATGTGGCTGGCGCCTTAGCAGCTTGAGCCACAGGCGCCGAGCCATCACTAATGAATATTGATGTGAAAACATTCAACAAGATCCTAATGAACATAATCCAGCAACACATCAAAAAATTTTTAGAGCACGACCAAGTAGGTTTTATCTCAGGATCTCAAGGATGGTTCAATATACAAAAATGTATAAATGTAAATAATCACATGAAAAAATAAAGAGAAAGACCATATGATTCTCTCAATTGATGCAGAAAAATCTTTTGATAATATACAGCATCACTTCATGATCAGAACACTTAAGAAAATTGGTATAGAAGAAACATTTCTTAAGCTGATAGAGGCCATCTACAGAAAATCCATAGCCAATATTGAAATCAAAGTAGTTAAACTGAAATCATTCCCACTCAGATCAGGAACCAGGCAAGGTTACTCATTGTCCCCATTGTTATTTAATATTCTAATGGAAGTTCTAGCTACTGCAATTTGGGATGAAAAAACTATTAAGGGTATCCATAAAGAAGCAGAAGATACTAAACTTTCACTTTTTGCAGATTATATAATTGTATATCTGGAAAACACCAGGGAATCAACTAAAAAACTCTTAGAAGTGATAAAGGAATAGAGTGGCATATCAGGATACAAAATCAACACTCATAAATCTATAGCCTTTATATATACCAACAACAGCCAAGCTGAAAAAACAGTCAAGGACTCTATCTCATTTAAAGTAGTGCCAAAGAAGATGAAATATTTGGGAGTATACTAAACAAAGGATGTGAAAGATCTCTATGAAGAGAACTATGATACTCTAAGAAAAGAAACAGCCAAAAATGTTAACAAATGGAAAAATATACCATGTTTATGGCTAGGAAGAATCAACATTGTTAAAATGTCCATATTATACAAAGCAATATATAATTTTAATGAAATCCTCATTAAAGCTCCACTGTCATACTTTAAAGATCTTGAGAAAATAATACTTGGCTTTATATGGAAACATAAAAGACCTTAATAGACAAGACATTACTCTGGAATAAAAACAAAGCAAGAGGATTCATGCTACCAGACCTCAGACTATACTATAAATTTATAGTGCTTAAAACAGTATGGTATTGGCACAAAAACAAAGAGGTAGATGTATGGAACATAATAGAAAGCCAACAGATGAATCCAGCTACTTACGGTAACCTCATCTTTGATAAACCAATTAGAAACATTGAATGGGGAAAATATTGCCTATTTAACAAATCATGCTGGACGAACTAGCTGGTGACCTGTGGCAGACTGAAAATGGATCCACACCTTTCACCATTAACTAAGATAGATTCTCACTGGATTAAGGACTTAAACTTAAGACATGAACCATAAAAATACTAGAAGAAAGTGCAAAACACTTGAAGAAATCAGCCTGGGTGAATTTTTATGAGATGATCTTGATGGGCAATTGAAGCAACATCTAAAATACACTATTGGGACCTGATCAAACTAAAGAGTTTCTTCATACCCAAGAACACAGTAAGTAAAGCATGTCAACAGCACTCAGAGTGGGAGAAACTATTTGTTGTCTATGTCTCTGACAAAGGTTTAATAATGAGAATCCATAGAGAACTCAAACGCATTAACAACAACAAAAAAAGAACAGTGATCCGATCCCTGTGTGGACAAAGGACTTGAAGAGAAACTTCAAAGAAGAAGATAGGCATGAAAAATATATATGAAAAAATGCTCACCATCCTTAATCATCAGAGAAATGCAAATCAAAACTACTTTTGAGATATCACCTAACTCCAGTAAGATTAGCCCATATCACAAAATTCCAAAACCAGAGTTGTTGGCGTGGATACAAAGAAAAGGGAACACTTCTACACTGCTGTTGGGAATGCAAACTAATATGTTCCTTTTGGAGAGAGATCTGGAGAACACTTAGAGAACTAAAAATTGACCTGCCATTCAATCCTACAATTCCAATATTAGGTATATACACAGAAGATAAAAAATCACATTACAATAAAGATACATGTAGCATAATTTGTATTGCAGCCCAGTTCATAATTGCCAGGTCATGGAAGAAGCCCAAGTGCCCATCAATCCATGAATGGAATAATAAACGGTGGTATATATACACCATGAAATACTATGCACCCCTACAAAAAGTTGGAGACTTTAACTTCTTCATGTTTACATGGATGGAACTAGAAAGTGTTCTTCTTAGCAAAGTATCACAAGTATGGAAGAAAAAGTATCCAATGTACACAGCCCTATTATGAAACTAATTTATAGTTCTCAAATGAAAGGTACCACCTAATTCTAACCCAAGAATATGGGGAGGGGGTGGGTGAGGGGAGAAGGGTGAATGGATAGTGGGAGCATGACTGGAAATATCACCTATATGGTCTGTCTTACAAGGTTAAAAGTAAACTTTTCTAGAACTAGATTTTATACTCTAGTTTAACATAGTAACTAAGTATGTTTAAACATACTTTAAAACATAGTATGTTTAAACATACTTTAAAACATACTAGTGAAACATAGTTTATACTATGTTTTAACATAGTAACTAAGTAAATGACACAAAGTCTACGTTAACCAGTTTGATGAAAATCTTTCAAATTGTATATGAAAATACTACACTGTACCCCTTGTTTGCATTAATGTATACAGCTATCATTTAATAAAAATAATCCCATTTTGATGTCTAAAGTGGTGCGTCCTCACAAAGTTTGTGAGTTTGAAATTAGTCCCAGGCAATCAGCAACAAAAAATAGCTAGGCATTGAGGTGGGCACCTGTAGTTCAAGCTACTGTGAAGGTGAGGAAAAAGAATCACCTGAGTTCAGGAGATGGGGGTTTATGTGAGGTGTTATGGCACGACACATTGCAGATAGTGACAAAGTGAAACTCTTTCTAAAAAAAAAAAAAGTAAAAGAGCAAAGAGCAGCCTACTTAAGTGTCTTTATGTAGTTTTGCCTTCTGGAATGCAACATTAGTCTCATGCTATACAAAATATCAA
Source organism: Galago senegalensis (assembly GCA_963575145.1). Lineage (NCBI taxonomy): Eukaryota > Metazoa > Chordata > Mammalia > Primates > Galagidae > Galago > Galago senegalensis. The sequence continues at coordinate 23,756 of CAUYTI010021870.1, forward strand.
CTTTTATGAAAGCGTAGTGAATGTAATCTCAGCCATTAGCATAATCAAGAAGACACAACTGGGAGGTTACTTCTGTGTTTATGGATAGAGAATTAAGAAATGTCCCAGATCAAACACTTGAAGGACATCGCCTGATATGAACAGAAAACTTCATTTAGTATTTTTGACCAGAAGCCAGGATCCACGACAACAGAAGGGATGATGTGTATAATCTGGATATTCTAGTGTTTATAAAAAAAAAAAAAAAACTAACTTGAGTTAATAAATCAATGTGTGACCAGTTTAGAATGACTACAAGAATCTATGATGCCAAAAGTTCAGAGTTGTTTAAAATCTGAAATCTTGACCAATAGGGGTTGTAGGAAAAACATTTTCCTATGAGAGAATAATTTCTCCAGTTGACATTTAATCTAGAGAAAACGTTCAACACTAGATTTATGGTCAGCAGTAAAAATATTAGGCAAGCTTATTGGTAGACACCTGCAGTTCCAGCTACTCAGAAGTATGAGAGAAGAAACTGCCTATGCTCAGGAATTGAAAGTTGATGTAATATGTAGATACCAGAGAACTTTAATGTGTGTGGTAAATAAAGTAAGTCTCTTTCTCTCTCTCTCTCTCTCTCTGTCTTACTTTATATATAAAATAAAAGTGACAATTATCTCCTATACATTTTTTTCTCCATATTTATTGAGACAGTATTGTGTTTTGTTGCCTTTGTTAGAGTACCCGATATCATAGCTCTCAGAAAGCTTCAAGTATTCTCATCAAACTAACCTATTCCCTCAGCTGGCATGGCAGAAGCATGCATAACATCTGGCTGTGTTTTATTCTTCAGAGATTGGTATCATTCAAAAGCTCAGACAATCCAACTGACTGGGCCTTCCAAATTTCCAAGATGAGAGACATGAAGATCTACTTTAGGCCACAAGACCTAGATTGAAATATATCCCATGTTTTATGTCTGAAGTTGTAGCTCAACATGAGGATGGTGAGTTCAACAATGGTCCCAGGCAACATATAAAAATAAATAGGTGGCCTTTGTGGTGGGCACCTGTACTTCAAGATACTGGGAAGTCTTAGCAAAATAATCACCTGAGCCAAGGAAATGGAGGTTTCTGTGAGGAGTGATGGCACAGCACTCTACCAAGAGTGACAAATTGAAACTCTGTCTGAAAAATAAAGAAAAAACAAAAAAGGAACAAAGAGCATCCTACATAAGTGTCTCTGGGCACTTTTATCTTCTGGAATGCAGCTTGAGTCTCACTTCTGTACAAAATATCAACTGTTGTGTCAGCCTAGTGACTGGAATCTCAGATGTGAATGTAATCAACAAGGCACAAATGGGATATCACTTCTCTGTCTATGGATGGTTGGGTAAGAAATGTCCTGGATCAAATACTTGTAAGACACTGGTGGAAGTTAGCAGAATACTGCATTGAGGAATTTTGACCAGAAGCCTAGATCAAATGACATTCCAGGATGAAGTCACTATATGGTCACAATGGGAGTTTCCTAGTATACTGTCATTTTTGTTTTGTTTTGTTTTTTATTTATTATTATTATGTTTTCAATTAATTATTTTTCATTAAATCATAACTTTGTACATTGATGCATTTATAGGTTTCAGGGTACTGCTCCGATGTACAATATGAAATGTTTACACTGAACTAAGTAACAAATCCATCACAATTATACTCAATTCTTAGTAGTTTTGGAACGTACTGTTGCATCATGCACATTAGATGAGTTCACCCAAATACACTCCCTTCTTCCATATCCATTCTCCCCGCTAGTCTCTCTCCTTTGGACTATACTTTCATTTTGTCATTTGAATGAATATGTAGGTGGTTATATATTGATTTCGTAATAGTATTGAGTACATTGCCTACTTTTTTTTTCCATTCTCAAGATACTTAACTAAGAAAAATATGTTCCATATCCATCCAGGTGAACAAGAAAAATGTGAAATCTCAATCTTTTTTATGGCTGCATTATATACCATGGTCTATATACACCACTTTTTGTTAATCTGTTCATGAGTCATTGGGTACTTGGGTTGTTTCCATTTCTCAGCTATTATGAATTGGGGTGAAATAAACATTCCAGTTCAAATGTCTGTGTGCAGAATAATTTTTGATCATCTGCTTGTATACCTAGTAGAGGAATTGTAGGATCAAACAGTAGGTCTTCTTCTAGTTCCTTGAGTGTTCTCCAAACTTCTTTCCAAAAACATATATTAGCTTGCATTCCCACCAGCAGTGTTTAAGAATTCCCTTCCCTCTGCATCAATGCCAATATTTGTAGTTTGGGGCTTTTGTGACATGGGATAATGTTACTGGAGCTAGATGATAATTTAAAGTTGTTTTGATTTGTATATTTCTCATCATTCATGATGATGGGCATTTTTTCATGAGTTTGTAGGCCATGTGCCTATCTTCATCAGAGAAGTTTCTGTTCAAGTCTTTTGCCCACATAGTAATGGGGTTCTTCATTGTTTTCCTATAGATTAGATACCCGCCACCTCAGGTATATGGGGTGGTGTCCTATTAATTTGAGCCAAAGTCACTGCCCTTCTAGTATTTTTATATTTTCATGTTCTCAATTTAAATATTTTATTAAGTGAAAATCAATTCTTGTTAGTGATGAAAGTTGGGAGTCCAGTTTTAGTCTTCTAGAGGTGGCCAACCAGTTCACCTAGCACCATTTGTTAAAGAGAGAGTCATTCCCCAGTGAATATTTTTGATAGGCTTGTCTGACATCAAATGACAATAAGCAACTGGGTTCTTCTTGTGGTTCCCTATTCTGTTCCAGAAATCTATCACTCTGTTTTTGTGCCAGTACCATGCTGTTTTAATCACGATAGATTTATAGAATAGCCTGAGGTCTGGTAATTTGATGCTTCCTGATTCATTCTTACTTCTGAGTAATGTATTTGCTTATTGGATGTTCTGTCTCATTCCATATAAAATGAAGTACTATTTTTTCAAGTACTTTAAAGTGTTATAATGGTATTTTAATAGGGATTGCATTAAATCTGTATATTGATTTTGGTAGTATGGACATTTTAACAATGTTGATTCTACACTGCCATGAGCATGATATGTTTTTCCATTAGTTAACATCTTCAGCTATTTCTTCTGTCATAGTTTCATAGTTCTCTCATATTTTACAGAACTCTAACACTTTGGTATCTAAGATACTTATAGTCACTCTAAACTTCACAAAGTGAATTCTAGACCCAGTCAGGTTTTTATGCACACAAGAATATCTAGATTATACACACCACCCCTTCCATAGCACTTTCCAATCTCGTACAATATTCACTTGCTCCAGTTAGTGCAAGTCCAGGGACCAGATGTCTCTGGAAACCCCTACCCATCAGATCAACTACCAGTCTGATAAAAAACCAACAGCAAATTAACTTTTCCTGAAACGTTGTTCCCTTTTTCCCCTGGGAAACACAATAAATATCCACTTTTGGTAGTCCTTTATTCAATCTGTCTACTGACCTTTCCTTGTAATTTAGCTCTTGTAAAGTCTACTTAGATAAATTTCTTTTTTCCTTTCTTATTTTATTTCTTTATTTCTACATTTCTATGTTTCATTATTTCTTCCTCGTTTTTCTTCCTTTTGTTCTTTCTTTCCTTCTTTTTTTTTCTTTATTCCTATCTTTGTTTCATTATTTTTTATGAGACTGACTCTCACTCTGTTACCCTAACTATGTTGTCCATGACCTTAGCCTTGCACTCAATAACATCCAACTCTTCACTTGAAGTGATCCTAAAGTCTCAGCCCCTGGAGTAGCTGGAACTATAGATAAAGAATACAACACTTGACTATCCTTTCTTTTTGAGTAGAAACTTGAAATCTGGTGTGAGATCAGGGCTGAAGTTATGTTTCTGTTGCTCAGCCTTGTCTCAAATGCAGGAGCTCTGGAGGATCTGCCCAATTTTGCTGCCCAAAGAATCAAAGCATTGTAATCATGCACGGGAAAAGTTATTGAGCTCTACTGAAGACATGAGCTTATCTGTGTAGTTGAGGATATGAGTTGAAGATATGAGTTGTACCTGTGTATGACTCAGAAACACGTAGTGACTTTGTCAGGACTCTTACATATCAGTGGTGGTAGATCACCACAACTATGCATGAATCTCTTTTATCCTTATTAATTTTCATTAGTTATTGTGTATTATACATGTGAACCAATATAGCTCTTCAACATGCATTGTGGTCAAGAAGCCACAAGTTTAGGTACATCTAGCACTGAATTCAGGATTGATGGAAATTTAAAGATAGACTGATATTTGCCATGATCATGATAAATAACTGCAGGTATGGAGTACACTACTTGTCACAGTTCCTCTCTAGATTTTGAGAGGGAACCCATGTGAGACACTGCCCATCCAAATAAAGCCTTTTCTAGTGAAAGAATTAAAATATGAAAAGTAGAAGTGAGAGATGTGTAACATACCATTTAGTTCTGTCAAATCATTGTCAAATCATTGGGTTCTATTTCTTGTTATATAAAATCCCAGGGCATCACTAGATCTCAATTAACACTTCCACTTGATTACAAATTCATGACTTGAAAAGGAAAGGTTGGGTTGTTAATTCCCTTGGCCTTGTTTACTAAACCAAATCCAGGAGCAGGAATTGAGGGGGGGGAAGAATCCCACTTTTTTCAACAGTTTTAACCCCCCCGCAAAAAAAAAAAAAAAAAAAAAAAAAAAAAACCTGGACAGAAACTACGCATGCTTAGCAGGAATAAGATTAAGCTTAAAGATGGTAAACATGGACAAGACCCATTCTTATTTCTTCCATGGTGATCTTGTAGTGACTTCATTCTTGAATGTTTATGAATCCTGGCTTCTGGTCATCCCTAGATATTTCTGCTCACTTCATCTGGTGTCCTGCAGTATATGATCCAGAACATTTCATACCCCTGCATCGACAGAGAGATAAGTCATCTCCCGTTTGTGCCTTATTGATTACATTAATGGACAAGATTCTAGTAACTAAGCTGTCACAACAGTTGAGATTGTGTACAGCAGTGATACTCAAGGTGCATTCCAGATGGTGAAACTGCAAAGAGACAATTAATTGGTATGCTCTTTGTTCTTTTTTTTTTTTTTTTTTTGAGACAGAGTTTCAGTTTCTCACTCTTGCTAAAGTGCTGTGCCATAACAGATTACAGAAACTTCCATCTCCTGTGTACAGGCAAATCTTTTGAGTCAGCCTCCTCAGTAGCTTGAAGTACATGACCTCCCCTCATTGCCCAGCTATTTTTTTGTTGCATATTGGCTGGGATCATTTTCAAACTCACCACCCTAATTGTAAGCCACCACTTCAGACATTAAAAATGGGATATTTTTCAAACTAGGTTTTTTAGCCAGGGGTGGTTCTTCATGCTTCTCAGCTAGCCCAGTCAGTTACATTCTCTTTGCTTCTTAACTGGAGACCACCTTTGGCCCTAGTGAGATACTGATCTCTGAAGAATAAAAAATATCCAGATGTCATGCAGGCTTCTGGCATGCCAACTGGGGGAATAGCTATAATTCATGAGAAAACTCAAAATTTTCTATGAGCTATTATGTCAGGGTACTCTAGCAAAGGCAACAAAACAAGATTCTGTCTCAATAAAGAAATTGAGAATACCGTTTGTACTGGTGTTACTTCTGATTTTTACTTTTTTTTTTTTTGTCCAGTGAATCTAGTCACAGACTTCTTTGACAGAATGCATACCCCAAGGGAGTAATTTATTTCAACCATCTCATGATAGTCACATACATTTTGCACAGAGCAAGTAGTTAAAATGTACATATCAGCAAACATCTCTGGGTCCTTAGGGCCAGTTTCTTTTAAGCTATTCCAGACTTGAGTATCCATATTTAAACTATGAGATTTATCACCAAAACAGATAGGGGGACCAGTAACACCAGCTGTATAATTAGTAATGTAAGTCCCTGCTTCCTCAGGCTTGAATGGCCCGCTCTTATCATACAGGACTGAAGCCAAGATGAGTTATCAATATAAAAAGGTACAGGTTGTTGGAGACAACGAACCCCACGGAGTAGCGACAGATTAGGGATATAAGTCAACTATTCATATTTATGCTCTTCTACAGGAGCTTACAGTAAAGATATTATGGCCAAAATAATGTTTACCCCATTCATTTCCTGTTGAGTGCATAGTACCAATGTATGAACCTCATGACACACATCCTTCACATGCTTCCAAGTTAAAGGGAGGCTCCTCTCATCTAGAACACAAAGGAATGTTGCACTCCCCATGTCAGGGTCAAGCTTTGCTTCTTCAAGTGGTTTGTCAACATCTCGGTGGCTCTCTTTCTCTTCCCCATGGTGGAAGCATGAGTTCTCCAAACTATTCTTGATTTTTAAATTATTATCTGGAACCCAGAGTTTATTATTTCCTGTAGAAATATAATCATAACCTCTCCCTCATTATTCATATTACAGGTCCCCAAAATTTGTTATACTTATAATATACTTGTTGACTTAATGGTGGAGAAGTAGCAGTTATCCAGTGCTTGTGTTCTAGAATCTCAATATTTTCATTCATATTCAAAAAATTTAAAGAATTTAGGACTGAGGATATTCTTGTCTAGGGGTGATATTATAATTCTCTCCCCCTTTTTTCTGTTTTAATATCATTTACTTTAATGGTTGACATTGCCTTTCAATTATAGTTAGACCTGTGCTATTGCCAGGTATACCAGTAATATGTTTCATATTATGTAATTTTAAAAAGTCTTGGCAATTTTTTAAAATATAAGCATATGCATTGTCTGTTTTATTTTTTAATTATTATAATTTTTTATTAAGTCATAGCTGTATACATTAATAACATCATAGGATATAGTACACTGTTTTATATAAAATTTGAAAAAATTTCATCAAAATGGTTAACATAGCCTTCATGTCATTTTCTTATTGTGTTAAGACATTTATATTCTACATTTAGAAAGACTCACATGTACCCTTATAAGATGAACCATAGGTGTGATCCCACCAATAACATTCCCTCCGCCCATCCTCCAATCCCCTTCCCTCCCTCTCATTTTTCCCTATATTCTTGGGCTATAATTCAGTTATAGCTTTTCTATGAAAGCTACAAGTTAGTTTCATAATAGGGCTGAGTATATTGGATACTTTTTCTTTCATCCTTGAGAAACTTTGCTAAGAAGAATATGTTCCAGCTCCATCCATGTAAACATGAAGGAGGTAAAGTCTCTATCCTTCTGTAGAGTTGCATAGTATTCCATGGTATACATAAACCACAATTTGTTGATCCATTCATGGGTCAATGGGCTTCTTCCAAGACCTACCAATTATGAATTTGGTTGCAATAAACAGTCTGAAACAAATATCTTTCTTATAGTGTAATTTTTGGACTTCTGGACATATACTTAGTTGAGAAATTTTAGGATAAATTGGCAGGTCAATTTTTATTTCTCTAAGTGTTCTCTAGATGTCTTTCCAAAAGGAATATATTAGTTTGCAGTCACACCAGCAGTGTATAAGGGTTCTGTTTTTTCCACTTCTACACCAGAATCTCTAATTTTGGGATTTTGTGATATGGACTAATCTTACTGGTGTTAGATGATATCTCAAAGCAGTTTTGATTTGCAATCTCTGATAATTAAGGAAGGTGAGCATTATTTCATATATTTATAGTCCATGTGCCTGTCATCTTCAGAGAAGTTTATCTTCAAGTATTTTGCTCATCCTGAGAATCACCCTGAGATTTCTGTGGGCAGAGAGTGAGAGGTCAGATTCTAGGCAGCCTAAGAAGCAACACAGGAAGTGTGAAGCACTCTAGTTCCTGTCCTGCGAGCTCCATTGTTCTTTTCTTACTAATACTTCTGAGTTCTCTGTGGATTCTGGTAATTGAACCTTTGTCAGAGATATAGCTAGCAAATATCTTCTCCCATTTGGAAGGCTATAAGCTAGCATTATTTACTGTCATCTTTGCTGTGCAGAAGTTTTTTAGTTTGCTCAGGTCCTAGTAGTGTATTTTTGAAGTTACTTCATATTCTTGGAGGTCTTTCTCATAAAATATTCGCTGGATATTGCATATGTTTTCTGTGAAATTTATTCTAGTAATTTTAAGTTTTCATGTCTTAAGTTTAAATCTTTAATCCAGTAAGAGTCTATCTTAGTGCTGAAAAGTGTGAATACAGTTTCAGTCTTCTGCAGGTTGCCAGCCAGTTTTCCCAGCACCATTTGTTAAAAAGAGAATCTTCTTCCCACTAAATCTTATTATTGGCCTGTGAAAGATCATAGAACAGTAAGTACTTGGGTTCATCTCTTGGTTCTCTATTCTGTTCTATACATCTACAACTCTTGTTTATGTGCCACTACCATCCTTTTTTGATCACTATTGGTTCACCCGATAAACTGAGGTCTGGTAGCATGAATCCTCCTACTTTCTTTTTATTTCTAACTAAACTGTTAGCTATTCCAGGTTTTTTCTGATTTCATAGAAAACAAAATATTTTTTGAGGTCTTTAAAGTATGAGAAAGTAACATTAATAGGGATTGCATTAAAATTGTGTATTGGTATGGGTACTATGGACATTTTAACAATGTTTATTCTTCCCAGCAATGAACATGGTTTGTTTTTCCATTAGTTTACATTTTCAGCTACTTATTTTATTACAGTTTCATAGTCCTCTTTATAGAATTTTTTCACATTCCTTGTTAGGTAAACTCCCAATCATTTTATCTTCATTTGTACTACTGTGAGCGGAATGCAGTTCTTCACTATTTCTTGCTTGACTGTTGTTGGTATATATAGTCTACCAATTTTTGAGTGTTGATTTTGTAAACTGAGATGCTGCTATATTCCTTGATAACTTTTAAGAGTTTTGTAGTAGAATCCCTAGTGTTGTCCCGGTATACAAACTTATCATCTGGAAAATGTGAAAGTTTAACCTCTTCTGATTCTTCACATATCCCCATAATCACCTTTTCCTCCCTAATTGCGATGGGTAAAATTTCCATTACCTTGTTAAAGAGAAGTCGAGAAAATGGGCAACCTTGCCGGGTTCCTAATCTGAGAAGAAATCATTTCAACTTAAGTCCATTCTATATGATATAGGCTGTGGGTTTGCTGTAGATGGTCTCTATCAGTTTAAGAAATGTCCCTTCTATACCAATTATTTAAGTGTTCTGATAATAAAAGGATGCTGGATATTGTCATATTTTTTTCTGCATCAACTAATTTTTAGAATCATATGGTCTTTGTTTTTTAATTAGTTTATGTGCAGAGTTACATTTATAGATTTACATATGCTGAACTGGCCTTGAGATCCTGGGATAAAACCCACTTGGTCTTGGTGTATAAAATTGATGTGTTGCTAGACTTTATTTGTTAGGATGTTGTTGAATATTTTTGCATCAGTATTCAGTAATGATAATGGTCTAAATTTTTTTTTCTTTTTGGGTCTTTTCCTGGCTTGGGGATCAAGGTAATTTTTGCATAACAGAATGTGTTGGGTACTATTCATTTTTGGGAAAGGTTAAGTAATATAGGTACTAGTTCCTCTTTAAAGGTTTGTTATAATTCTGATGTGAAGCCATCTGCTCTTGGGCTTTTTCTTTTTGTGGAGATTTTGCATGGTTGATGCTATTTCAGAATTTTTTCTGAGCCTGTGCAATATTTGACTTGATTCTGGCTAAGTCTTTCAAGGTGGAATGTTACCAATTATTGGTCAATTTCCTTCATATTTTCATATTTCTGAGAATAAATTTTCTTGTAATATTCATTAAGCCTTTTGTGAATATCTAAGGAGCCTGTTGATTTTTCATCTTTACCACTTCTGATTGATGTAATTAGAGATTTTACTGTTTTTTTTCTTAGTTATTTTGGTGAAAGGTTTATCTATTTTAATGATCTTACCTAGAAACAAACTTTTTGATTTATTTATCTGTTGTATAATCCTTTTCTTTTCAATTTCATTCAATTCTGCTCTATTTTCTGGGTATTTTTTTTCTTCTGCTGGATTTGGGATTGCAAAATTCTTCCTTTTCCAGTCACTTGTGAAGTTTCATTAAGTTGTTAACTTACTCTCTTTCCATCTTCTTGAGGAAGGTTTGCAGTGCTATAAATTTCCTTCTTAGGACTGCCTTTGTGGTATCCCAGAGGTTCTGGTAACATGTGTCTTCATTATCATTTTATTTCAAAAATTTGGTAATTTCCTTCTTGATCTCATCTCGGACTCACCTATTATGATTCAGCAGAAGGTTATTTAGTGTCCATGTTTTTGTATGAGTCTGTAGGTTTCTGTTGTTACTGAGTTCAAGGTTTATTTCATAAGGGCCTGAGAACATGTATGGAATAATTTCTATTCTTTTAAGTTTTCTGAGGTTAGCTATGTGACCTAAGATGAAGTCAAATTTGGAGTATGTTCCATGGGCTAATGAGAAAAATGTGTATTCAGCTTTGTTAGGATGAAATGTTCTGTAGATTTCTATTTAGTGTAAATGCTGAATGATTAAGTTTAAATCTAAAATATCTTTGCTAGCTCAGTGCCTATAGCTCAACCGGCTAAGGTGCCAGCCACGTACACCTAAGGTGGCGGGTTCGAATCCCCAGTCTGGACCTGCCAAACAACAATGACGTCTGCAACCAGGGCATTGTGGTGGGCGCCTGTGGTCCCAGCTACTTGGGAGGCGGAGGCAAAAGACTCGCTTCAGCCCAGGAATTGGAGGTTGCTGTGAGCTGTAATTCCATGGCACTCTACCCAGGGGGACAGCTTGAGGCTCTGTCTCAAAAAAAAAAAAAAAAAAAAAAAAAAAAAAAATATATATATATATATATATATATATATATATATATATATATATATATATCTTTGCTAAACTTCCTATTAGAGGATTTATCCAACAGTGATAAAGAAGTGTTAAAATCTATGATTATGATGGATCTGGGAGAAGTCAAGTTGCTCATGCCTATTAGAGTATCTCTTATAAATTGTGGTGTATTCAGCAAGGGTGAATAAATATTGATAATTGAAATTTCATAATACGGATTATTACCCTTAACTTATACAAAGTGATCATGTTTATCTTTGCTTAGTATTTTATTTTTTTATTTTTTTGTTATTTTGTTTGAAAGCTTACTGGATCTGTAAATAAAATTGCAACACCTGCTTTTTTCTGCTTTCCATTCGCCTGAGGTATACATGACCATACCTTCACCCTGAGTCTATGTTTATCTTTGGAGGTAAGATGAGATTCTTGTATGTATCAGATATTTGACCAGAGTTTTTGTACCCAGTCAGCCAGCCAACCTGAACTTCTTAGAAGGTAATGTAAGTCATTCAGATTGATTGAGAATATTCATAATATTTGTAAAATTTTGAGTATCAAGTTTTTTAAAACTCCAGTGGACATTTTTAATCCTTTTGCAATGGTGGAAGTTGGCAATTGATCAAAAGTTTCCAATGAGTTTACTTTTGTGGTGGAGGATCACACTGGTCATTATGGAAGATAAGTCTGAGAATACCCTGAATAGTAATTTACTTATGACAATTTTCTTCAATATGTGAATTGCATTAAAGTGTTTCATTTCTCCATTATAAATGAAATTCAGTTTTACTGGATACAAGATTTTGGGAAGTGGATACAGAATTTTAGATTGAAAGATATTTTGTTTAGGAGATAAAAAGTTGATGACCATCCTCTTATAGCCTCAAAAATTTCAGCAGAGAGATCTACAGTAATTCTTATATTCTTGCCCTTGTAGGTTTTGGTTTTCTTACATCTAGCTGCATTCAGTATTTTCTATTTCAAATTAACTTTAGTGAAGTTAATTATGATGTGCCTGGGGGATGTCTTTTTCAAGTTAAGTTAGGCTAGGGTTCTGAAAACGTCTGCTATCTGAATTTCAGATCTCTTAAGCATGTCTGGAAAGTTCTCTTTCATAATTTCATGATGAAGAGCCTCTGTGTTTTGTGAAGCAACTTAGTTGCCTTGAAGGATTTTTATAAGGTGCATATTCACTATCTTCAAGTTATCCCAGAGCTCTCTGAGAGAATAATCCATTTTTTTCTTTCCATTTCTCTTCTTTTTTGAGGGATTGTGCATGTTCATAAGCCTTTTATTCAATGTCAGCGATCTTTTCTTTGGCTTGCTCCATAATGTTACTGAGGGATTCTATCAAATTTTTCAGATCTTTAAGGGCTTAAACTCTAGCTCAATGTGTGAAGATCTTTGTTCATTTTATCTTTGAAATCATTGAAATTTTGTTTTTTTTTATTTAATTATAGTTGTGTACATTAAAGCAATCATTGGGTACAGTGTTGTGTTTTCATATACAATTTGTAATATTTTCATCATACTTGTTAACATAGACTTTATGTCATTTTTTTAGTTATTGTGTTGAGACATTTATATTTTACTCTGAGATTCACTTTACCCTTGCAAGACAAACCATAGAAGTCATGCCTCCAATCACCCTCCTTCTACCCATCCCCTCAACCCTCTTCCTACCCCTATTCTTAGGCTATAATTAGGTTATAGCTTTCATATGAAAACTATAAATTAGTATCATAATAGGGTTGTGGATACTTTTTCTTCCATTCTTGTAACACTTTGCTAAGAACAATTTCCAGCTCCATCCATGTGTACATGAAGTAAATATAGTCTCCATCTTTCTTTATGGCTGCATATTATTCCATGGTATATATATACCACATTTATTGATCAATTCGTGGATCAATAAACACTTAGGCTTCTTCCATAACCTGGCAATTATGTATCGGGCTGCAATAAACATTCTGATACTAATATCTTTGTTGTAATTTTATTTTTGGTCTTCTGGATATATACCTAATAAAGAAATTGAAGGATCAAATGGCAGGTCTAGGTTTTAGTTCTCTCCGTGTTCTCCAGACGTGTTTCAAAAAAAAAAAAAAATTAGTTTGCATTCCCACCAACAGTGTAGAAATGTTTCCTTTTCACCACATCCATGCCAGCATCAACGGTTTTGGGATTTTGTGATATAAGCAAATCTTACTGGAGTTAGGTGATATCTCAAAGTAGTTTTGATTTGCATTTTTCTGATGATTAAGGATGGTGAGCATTTTTTCATATATCTGTAGGCTATGCACCTATCTTTGTTTAGAATTTTCTCTTCAAGATTCTTGCTCACCCTGATATAAGATCATTTGTTCTCTATTTGCTAACATGTATGAGTTCTCTATGGATTCTGGTTATTAAACCTTTATCAGATACATAAACTGCAAATATCTTCTCCCATCTGAGGGTTGTCTACTTGTTTTACTTACTGTGTTATTGGCGGTGCAGAAGATCTTTAGTTTGATCAGGTCCCAATAGTGTATTTTTGATGTTACTCCAATTGCCCGGGTCTGTCTCATAAATTTTTTTCCCAGGCTGATTTCTTCAAATGTTTTCCCTACACTTTCTTCTACTATTTTTATGGTTTCATGTTTTAAGTTTAAATCTTAAATCCAGTGAGAGTCTATCTTAGTTAATTTCAGTCTTCTATGGGTTGTCAGCCAGTTGGCTCAGTACCATTTTTAAAATAGGAATTCTTTTCCCCACTTTTTTTTTTTTTAACCAGCTTGTCAAAGATCAGGTAATGGTAACTAGCTGAATTCATCTGTTGGCTATCTATTCTGTTCTATATATGTACTCTATTTTTGTGCCAGTACCATGCTATTGTAATCACTATCGATTTATAGTATAGTCTGAGGTTTGATAGCATAATTCCTCCTGCTCTGTTGTTCAAGGTTTTTTCTGATTCCAAATAAAATGAAGTGTTATTTTTTCAAGATCTTTAAAATATTCCAATGGCACTTTAATAGCTATTTCTTTAAAATTATATATTGCTTTGGGTCCTGTAGATATTTTAACAATGTTGATTCTTCCAGGCCATGAGCATGGCATATTTTTCCATTTGTTAACTTTTTCAGCTATTTCCTTTCTCAGAGTTTGATAGTTCTCTTTATAGATATCTTTAACAACCTTTGTTAAGTAATCTCCCAAATATTTCATCTTTTTTGGCACTACTCTGAATGGAATTGATTCCTTGACATTTTTGTCAGCTTAGCTGCTGTTTGTATATATATAGACTACTGATTTATGAATGTTGATTTTGTAACCTGCAGCTTTGTTGATCATTTCTAGAAGCTCAGTAGTCAAATCCCTAGTGTCTTCCAGATACATAATCATCTGTGAAAAGTGAAACTTTAATCTCTTCTGACCCTATATAGATGCACTTAATGACATTTTCTTCCTAAATTATAATGGCTTAGACCTCCATTACAGTGTTAAAGGGAAGAGGAGACAATGGAAAACCTTGCCTGGTTCCTGATCTCAGTGGAAACAATAACAATTTATCTCCATTCAATATGATATTGGCTAAGGGTTTGCTGTATATGGCATCTATCAGTTCAAGAAATGTTCCTTCTATACCAATTTTCTTAGTTTTCTCATCATGAAGGGATGCTGGATATTATCAAAAGCTTTTTCTGCATCAATTGAGAGAATCATATGGACTTTGTTTTTTGACTTATATGATGAATTATATTTATAGATTTATGTATGTTGAACCATCCTTGAAATCCGGGGATAAATCCCACTTGGTCATGGTGTATAATTTGTTTTTATGTTTTGCTGGATTCTGATAGGTAGGATCCTGATGAATATATTCACATTAATATCCATTAGTAATATTGGTCTAAAAATTTATATTCTTTTTGGGTCTTTTCCTGGTTTGGGTATTAAGGTGTTGTTTACTTCATAGAATGTGATGGGTAGTATTCCTTCCTTTCCTATATTTTAGAAAACGTTGATTAGTATAGTTACTAGTTCTTCTTTAAAGGTTTAGTAGAATTCTGCCATGACACCCTGTAGTCCAGGGCTTTTCTTTTTAAGGAAATTGTTTAGTTGATGCTAATTCAGAACTTGATATAGGCCTTTCCACATTTCCATTTCATTCTGGCCAAGTCTTGGGAGGTGGCATGCTTCCAAGTATGGGTGATTTTCTTCAGATTTTCATATTTCTGCAAATAAAGCTTCTTGTCATATTAATTAGGAATTTTTTTTAATTTCTAAGAGGTCTGTTTTCATTTCATCTTTACTGTTTCTCATTGATTAGATTAGAGATTTTATTCCTTTTTTCTTGGATAGGTTGGCCAGAGGTATATCCCTTTTATTCACCTTTCCAAAAAACCAACTTTTAGATTTATTGATCTGTTGTATAGTCCTTTTGTTTTAAATTTCATTTAATTTTGCTTTAATTTTGCTTATTTATTTCCTTCTGCTGAATTTGGGATTGGAATTTTCTTCCTTTTCCAGTTGCTTGAGATGTCCCATTAAGTTGTTAACTTCCTCTCTTTCTGACCTCTTGAGGAAGGCTTTTAATGCTATAAAGTTCCCTATTAGGACTGCCTTTGTAGTATTCCAAAGGTTCTGATAACTCGTGTCTTTATTATCATTTTCTTATAAAAATTTGCTAATTTCATTCTTGATCTCCTCTCTGATGCATCTGTCATTCATCATAAGGGTATTGACCTTCCATATTTTTGTATGAAACTGGCAATATCTGTTGTCACTGAGTTCAACTTTTATTCCATGACGTTCCAAGAAGATGCATGGAATAATTTCTATTCTTTTTAATTTACTGAGGTCAGATTTGGGACCTAAGTTTTGGTTGGTTTTGGAGTATTTTACATAGGCTTATGAGAAAAATGTGTTATCAGTTTTCTTAGGATGAAATGTTCTGTAGATGTCTGTTAGGTCCAAAAATTGAATAGTTAAATTTTAATCTAAATTTTTTTTGATAAGCTTATTATTAATGCTGTCTAACACTGCCAAAGGAGTGTTAAAATATCTGACTATGAAGGAACTGGCAGAAATCAAGTTGCTCAGGCCTGTTAGAGTATCTCTTATAAATTGCGGTGCATTCTATTTGGATGTATTGATATTGATAATTGAGATATCATCATATTGAATATTACCCTTAACAAATATAAAATGTCTGTCTTTATCCATGCTTACTAATGTTGGTTTAAAGCCTATTGTATCTGTGAATAAAATTGCAACACTGGCTTTTTTCTGCTTTCCATTTGCCTGGAATATAGATGAACATCCCTTTACCCTGAGTCAATTATTTACCTTTTTAAGTTAGATGAGATTTTGAATACAACAGATGTTCAGTCTGATTTTCTATATCCAATCAGCCAATCTGTGCCTTTTTCTAGGACAATTTCAGCCATTTACATTGATTGTAATCATTGATAAGCCTGATAAAATTTTGCTCATTGAGTTGCTCAAAAGTCATTTTTAATCCTTTCACCACTGTGAAAGTTGGAATTTGAACAAAAGTTTCTGAGTGAGTTTACTTTTCTGGTTGAGGATTGCACTGGTCATTATGAGGATAGGTTTGAGAATTTATTGGAGTTCTCATTTAGTTATGGCAAATTTCTTCAACATGTGAATGTCATTAAATTATTTAATTTCTCCATCATAGATGAAACCCAGTTTAGCTGGATACAGTATCTGGGTTGAAAATTATTTTGTTTTAGGAGATTAAAAGTCAATGACCATTTTTTTCTAGCCTGAAAGATTTCAGCAGAGAGATCTGCAGTCATCTTAATACTCTTCCCTTTTGTAGGTTATGGTTTTCTTACATCAAACTTCTTTCAGAATTTTCTGTTTCATATTAACTTTAGTGAAGTTAATTATGATGTGCCTCGGGGATGTCTTGTTGGGTGGAGTCATGATTGGGTTCTGGGACTGTCTGCTATCTGAATTTCAGAATTTCTTAGCATGTTTGGAAATTTTTCTTTCACAATTTCATGACAAAGAGCCTCTGTGTTTTGTGAAGCATCATCTTCTTCTGCAGGGATTCCTATATTGCAAATATTACTTTCTTCGAATTATTGCTGAACACTCTGAGAGAAACATCCATTTTTTCTCTCCATTTCTTTTCATCTTTCAGCTCTTGGGCTCATTCAAAAGCTTTGTGTTCAATATCAGAGATCCTTTCTTTTGCCTGGTCCATTCTGTTACTGAGTGATTCTACCATATTTTTTAGATCTTTGAAGGCTTCAAGCAATTTCCTCAATATTTCAAATTTTTTGGTAATTTTGTTTTTGAAATCCCTGAATTCTTGATACATCTTTTGAATAATTACTTGGAATTCTAATTCCCTCCTTTCTTCCATTATGTTAATCTTATTAGCTATCCAAATTCTGAATTCGATTTCTGCCATTTTAGCCATCTGTTTAGGGATAGGGTATTTAGTTACATCGGCCCCATTTGTCCCTGAGGTTATTGATCTACTCTAGTTATTCAAGTTGTCAGAGATTTTCCACTTATTATGCCCCATGCTGAGTTTACACTGTTTGGAGACTTTATCAGAACCATTCAGTCAGTGGCTGCCCCGGGAGAAGGTGCTGGCTATTTCTGGTTTCCCAAAGAGAAAGGTCATTCATATTGTCTTCTCCCAGTTCTCAGCTGCTGGGGTGACAGGGAGCCAGAGAATGGAAATGGCTGTGCTGAAACATGCAATGCCAGATCAGACCTCGTTCAGACTGCTGGGATGATGTAGGGGGAGGCAGGAGAACAACAGTGGCCAGATAAGTCCTTTATTGGCCCTGCCTGGACCACTGGAGGGCAGGGGGAACAGCACTGGCTGTATCAGTCCTAGTTCAGCCCCACCAGGGTAAATGGAGCAAGGGAATGGCTGTGGCTTTGGGGGAATGTGCACGGCTGTGTCAGTCCTAGTTCCATCCTGCCTGGAGCAATTGGGAAACAAGGGAATGGCAGTGTTGGTACAGGACACATACACAGCCAGATCATTCCTATTTAAGGCTTACCGGGGTGACCGGGCAGGGGAACTGTATGGGAAATTCTCACAGCCAGGTCAGTTCTTTTTCAGTCACACTTGGGTGACCTGGGGGCTGGGGGATGGCAACAGCTGTATTGGGAACATGCTTGCCTGCATCAGTCCTAGTTCGGCCATGCTGTGATGACTGGGAAGCAGGGAAATTGCCAGTCCTAGTTCAGCCCCATTGGGGATTCCTGGGGGCAAGGGAATGGCAACAATGTTGTGGGTCATGCACATAGCCAGATCAGCCATATTTTGGCTCTGCCTGGGTGACACTGTGGCAGAGGAATGTCAAGGGTACATGGGAAAGGCATGGCTGCATATCGCGACAGTACACTTGGTCCCGCGTTTAGGGCTATGTACTCTTAGGCCTCCTCTCACTGTCTCTTCAGGGAAGCGGGGATGTGTATTTGAGATTTAAAATGGAAGTGGAAAGTTTATTTCTTTCTCTGTCTGATGAGAGGGTGCTTGGGGTCTCAGCAGGGTCCCTCTAGGGGAGTAGACCCACTGCTTGTAGCTCGCCCAAGAGGGGTGAGATAATAAGTCCTCAGTTTATCTATCACTTATAGGAAGCTTATAAGAGCAGAAGAAGAGAAAATAAAAAGAAAAACACAGTTTTCTTGGGGGAGGGATCAAAATTTTTCCTGTGAGATGTTCCATATACCTGTAAGTTGTTGCACTCCAGGAGTCGCAGCTTGCCTCAGCAGCAGTGTCCACAGGTATGACTTTCCTCTCTTGACTGGCTTCTAATCTTCAACTTTGTTGGCTGTTTTGTGGACTCTATTTTTCCCTCTGAATGGGAGCTTTAGTCAGAGGCTGATACCTACTGGCAATCTTGCCTCCACCCTCCAAAATCATTGAATTCTTGAGATGTTTTGAATAAATTCTTGAAATTCTAATTTTCTCCTTTCCTTCATTCTTTTGATCTTGTTTGTTTTCTAGACTCTGAACTCAATTTCTGACATCTCAGCCATTTGCTTGTGAATGGGATCTTGTGCTGTATATATCACATCTTTCCTTGGGGGAGTTGAGCTTCTTTGATTATTCATGTTGCCAAAGTTTTTCCACAGATTCCACCTTATGTTTGTTTTTATCCATTTGTTAGATGGACAGGTTAGTTGAAATGGGATTAGGAGTTCCTCCAGTTGTGGTTAACCAGCCCTTTGTGAAGGATCTTGAACTGCTGGTTTCAGCTTTTTCCCTATAGCTTTGAAAATGTCCAGTATAGTATTACAGTCTGAGGCAACCAATTTGTGTGGTGAAGTTTGATGGTTCTGTCTTGTGTTTAGCTTTTTCATTTCCAATCCTAGTGCATCACTGACTCTGGTAGAGTCTTTCTTGTGGAGAGATACAAGCAATTAAGACAGATTACCCTCTGGATATCTATTGAAGGAGGAAAATCAACTCTTCCCATTTCTACACAGATATCAACCGAGGTGGGCTATGGGAGATTGGTCCAGGTTAGGACTAGAGTATAAATGTTTTAACACAATAACTAAGTAAATGACACAAAGTCTTTGTTAACCAGTTAACAAAATATTTGAAATTGGATATGAAAACACTACACTGTACCCCATGTTTGCATTAATATATACAGCTATCATTTAATTTTTTAAAAAAAGGAATTGTAAACCAATAGTCTGTATGAACTCTCAAGTTGGAGAGTTCAAAAAATCTCCAGCTACTATAAGGCAGATGTCTACTAGCTGGTCAAATTTGGCTCTCTCTAATGCACTGTGAAGTCAAAAATGCTCGCCCTATAGCAGGGTTGGACCAGGGGTCTGAGTCTCTTTCTCCAGATTGCTTCCCTTTCATTCCCAGTCACTAGTGGCCCAGTGGGGCTGATGTCCTGCTCCCTCCAATGATCTGGTGTACTGGGAGTTTGTGCCTTTCAGAGTCAATGGAAGGTCAATACTCTTGTAGCCTGACAACTACACTCTGACTACCAGCCAGATGAGAGAGTTGAAGCCTGTGAAATCAGGCACTCAATAAGCATTGGTTATTGTTACACTTTTTCCCAGTCTAAACCTCAGAGTAGCAAGTCAGTGCATACTTTTCTCCCACTGTGCCTTTGCCTCTGCCTCTCTTCAGCACCAGTATCCCTATTGAGTGAGTTCTGGTTTCCTTTCATAAACTGCAGAGTAGGGGGGCTGTATCTTCAAAATTACACCCCAGTGAGATCGTTCTATTGAATTTGGATCTTTGCGGGAAGAGACCCTGTGCAGCTCTCAGGGCAACTACCATAGCCACGGAGTTCTGGCTGTAGAAGCAATTTTAGGAACACAGGCCCACAGATCAACTATCAGGACTGGGGAGGCTAGAGAAAATCTGGATGTCCCGGCACATAGTGACTTCAGCAAGGAAAGTGCTCATCTCAGGAGTTTGGTCAGCAGGGACATGGCACAGATGCTGCAAGGGTGCCTCCTGGTGGGAAGGGCTGCCTGCCCGCAGATTTCCAGCTCCCATAGTAACAGACATGTTGGCCTAGTGGGGGTGGCGGGAGCTGAACATGGGGAGTGGACCCTGGGGTTCGCTGACTCTAGTGGCAATAGGCAGGCTTGCTGGGTACCACAAGCACAGCCCAGGGAGCACCACTTTTGATAATCACAGACAGGTCAGCTGGGTGATGATGGGTGCAGCACTGGCAGTCACAGACAGGCAGCCCAGGTGGGGTGAGGAGCTGGGCATGTGAAGCACAAACCAGGGAGTGCCGGCTCTGGAAATCACAGTTTGGCCAGCAACAGGGCACTTAGTTCGACAGAAGTGAGGGACGATGCTCTTCAGGCTCCACTCATAATCTATGCAAGAAAGAAGCGAGGGTTGAACTGGGAGTTGAGAATGACAGTGAAAACTTTCAATTTAGTTCACATTTTTCTGGCTGGGAGAGAATGTTCAATGTCTCATCAGGATTCCTCTAACAAAGTAGCCTCCTCTTCCTATAGCTCTCACAAGTGGGGTGAGACAATAGATCCTCAGTTCACCACTTACCTGTAGAAAAGCTGGAGAAGTTGGCATTCTTGGTGTTGCAGCCTGCCTCGGCAGAGGTTACTGGTAGATATCACTCTTTTATCTCAGCTCTGATCCCAAATTTTAGCTTAATTGGATACTTTCTGGACTTTATCCTTCGTTCTGAATGGGAGGGTATGTCAGAGACTGACTCCAGTTGGCTATTTTGGCCCTCCTCTCCCTTGTCTATTATCATAGACAATAGCTTACCAATTACTAGAAAGCTTCTAATAGATGAATAATAACTGCAGCAGCTTTTTTAGATAATAATGAGTAATAACCACATCAGCTTTCTTCCCCCTCTCCCCATTGTGTGTTTTAATAGTTGATAGCTTACCAGTTACTGAAAAAGCGTCTAATAGATGAGTTATAAGTGCATCAGCTTTTTTAGATAATGCTGATGCTCAAGAAAAATGAGAACATGTACAAAGTGAATGATGTATATATTGGAATTTTACAAATTTAGGAAATAGAGCAATATCCATTTGCCATAATTGATTATATACTAAGACTCTGGGATTCACTCCCATAGGTAAATGGGGAGCAGATCATGGCTAAAAGTAGGGCAACAGCGATCAATGGCTTGAGCAGTGTGCCAAGCGATATGTCTTCCTTTCAAAGTTTTAACATTAGTATGATGTAATTCTTATTCTTGTTTAGCTGAAAGTACAGATCCAATTAATTGATTCATAGTGTCATTCCTATTACAATAGGTCCAGGTAAATTAGGATGAGCTCTTATATGAGTAATATGAATAGAACTTACTCTATTTCTTAATTGTTGTAAGGTAGAAAATAATACTGTTATTTAAAACCCCCAAAATGGCATCTCCATAACACCTACCCCAGAAGCGTGGAGAACTCAATCTGAACTGCAGCCAGTCATCTGGCATCTGAAGTTAATCCAAGATGCCCAACACTTTGCAGGAACTGTTGTAGGGAGAATCAGGGCATCTTGCCAGCAAAGATTCTCCTTTTATATATATATATATATATTTTTTTTTTCTTTTTTATTTTTGGTATTAGTGCAGAGACCACTCACAGTGCGACCTATTGTCTAAAAGTATATTGCAACAAAATTTTATATATATATATGTGTGTGTGTGTGTGTGTGTGTGTGTGTATATATTTGAACTGGAACCCCACCGCATTGAAAAAGGACTTGTTTGTATATACAGAAAAAAAAAGTAATTTTCTTAATGGTGCCCTCCTTTTTATTATTTTTTAAATTTTAATTTTTTTATTTTTTTATTTTTATTTTATATATATATATATATATATATATATATATATATATATATTCTTTCTTCTTTGATTGTTTGCTTTCCTATTTGTTTGCTCTATTATTTTTATGACCAACATTTCTGTGGTTATCTTTTATTATTACTATTTTTTTCTTTCTTTTTTGGGCTGTTAGTTGTCTGGTTCATCTGTTTGTTTGTTTGTTTTTTGTCTGTTTGTTTACTTATTGCTGAGTATCTGGGCATTGGTGTGCTTGGGTGTCTAGTAGTAGTTTAGTCTGTTTATTTGTCTCCTTGATGTCAACGTATTTTGTACTTTCCTAATTCCCTGGGTTGGCTATATTCCCTAACCAAAATTTTCACATTCAATAAGAATTTGGAGGAATAGGAGACGAGAGCTGACTGGAGCTAGCTTTCAACATAAACTTCAGTTCAAGGGGAGAGAAAACCAAGAGAAGAACCCAAAGAAGTTGAAGGTGGTGAGCTGAGCTGAGAGAAGAGATAGATAAATGCACATCCTAGCCACCAAAGCAAACCACGACTTCAAGAAAACAAATTCCAGGTTTATATTGAGACCAAGCATAATATTCTCCAGCTCCCATTGAGTGCCTAAGGCAGATAGGTTTCAACTATCTCTGCTGGCTGGCAACAAAGAGTGGTCACCGAGTGGAAAAAGCATTGACATTACTTGGACTCTGTCAGGTACAAAACTCTGACAAACTCATTGACTTTACCTGGACTCTGGTAGGCAGAAAACCCCGACTCACTAACCTATTGGACAGGACTGGGTCTCAGAGTCTGGGTTAACAGAAACTGATAGTGGGGTTAAAAGAGTCTGAGGTTATCAGAGTCCAGCGGTGAAGGGTGAGTAAAGAGGAAAAAGAGACATCAGACTCCTTACTTTAAATCGTCTACTGAATGGGCTTTTCTGACTCTTCAGAGCATCAGAGTGAGCCACACTTGTGCCACCAGTAGACTCCTATTATCTAGTTGCTAGAGGCCTTGTGATCTTTCCACCAGAGAGTGGGTACTGATTGGGTCAATAGGTTTGGATCTCTTGATTTGGGCAAATCAACTGGTGGTTGAGAGAGAATCTCTGATGCTCTATGGATTTTCTCAGGCCTAAATCACCTTCAGGTGGAAAATTCTCCAGTTGTCACTCAGTACCTAAGACAGTTAAGCCTCAGTTCCCTTTGCTGTCACGGGCCAAAGACCAGTAACTGAGTGGAGCTGGCCTTGGCTCTACTTTGATTTTGGCAGACACAAATTTTGCCGCTATTTTATTTGCTAGGCAGTTCCCTCTGACACCACAGAACACCAGAGCGGGTTATATCTGAGCTGAGAGAAGATTCTTACTGGACAGTGGCCAGAGACTTCTGAACTCCCCAACCTGAGAATTGTGTTGACTGGGACACATGTCTTATATCATTTGAACTGGGCCAATTACCTGAGAATTATCTAAAGTGATACCCTGGGGGTGTGGTTGAGGGAAGGTGTGGTTTTCTTTCACAACGCTCACCAGTAAGGGGAGGGGTGATTTAATTGCTGATATTTCTCCATAGCCAAGATCTTAACCAGAGTAATTGATTTTCTAAGGTAGAACAGATACCAGCTGTAAACAAGATAGAGACAAGCAGGCCTCCAGGTTCTCAGACTGTAGCATTATACACAGCTTTGGCAAAATCTAGCGGAAAAGATAAAGACACTAGTCCCAGCCTTTTCCCCAAAAGGGAAGTAAAATTTTACTCCCAGAGCTCCCAACCCAACTTCCCCCTACCTGCTCACCTAGCAAAGTGGAATAAATCCAGCATGGGGTGGAGCCAGTGGAAAAACTCCGGTAGTAGGAATAACCAAAGTAGAGCAACCCACACACAAAGAAGGATGTGGAAGGGGTACCTGAAGATCCAACCCATAGAGAGATGGCTGAGATGACAGAAATTGAGTTCAGAATGTGGGTAGTAAACAAGATTAATAGAATGGAAGAAAAGAAAGAGCTAGAACTTCAAGAAATGATGCAAAAATGTATCAAGAAATTATTCAAGAAATGTCACAAGAAATTATTCAACAGATGACTCAGGAATTTAAGGATTTCAAAGATAAAATGATCAAAGACATTGAAACTTTGAGACAAGAAGTTACAGCCCTCAAAGTTTTGAAAAACATGGTGAAATCTCTTTGTCACAGAGTGGTACAAACTGAAGAAAGGATCTCTGACATTGAAGACAAAGCCTTTGAACAAGCCCAAGAGTGCAAGGATGCAAAAAAAAAGGAAAACAAGAACGGATCTTTCTTTTAAAGAGAACTGGGATAATTGGAAGTAAACTAAAATTCACCTTATAGGAATCCCTGAAAGTGATGAAGCTGCCTCACAAAACACACAGGCTCTTCTTCATGAAATTTTGAAAGAGAATTTCCCAGACATGAAAAGATATTCGTAATTTCAGGTAGCAGATAATTTCAGAATCCCAGCATGACTCAACCCAAACAAGGCATACCCAAGGCACATCATAATTAAATTTACTAAACTTAATATGAAAGAAAAAATTCTGAAAGCAGTTAGATATAAAAAAATCATAACCTACAAAGGAAAGAGTATTAGAATGACTGAAGATCTTCCTGCTGAAATCTTTCAGGCCAGAAGAGGATGGTCAGCAACTTTTAATCTCCTAAACAAAACAACTTCCAACCCAGGATCCTATATCCAGCTAAACTAAGTTTCATCTATGATGGAGAAATTAAATACTTTAATGACATCCACTTGTTGAATAAATTTACCATAACTAACCCTCCTCTGCAGGAAATTCTCAAACCTGTCCTCCATACTAATCATTGTAATTTCTCACCACAACCATAAACTCACCGAGAAACTTTCGATCAAATTTCAACCTCCACAGTGGTGAAAGGATTAAAAATGTCTACTGGTCTTTTGATCAATTTGAGGACCAATATCTCACCAGGTCTTTCAATAATTCAATCAATGTGAATGGCCTAAAATGTCCTTTAAAGAGGCACAGATTGGCTGATTGGATACAGAAATTCAGACCAGATATCTGTTGTGTCCAAGAAACACATGTTACTTTAAAAGATAAATACAGATTCAGGGTGAAGAGATGGTCTTCTATATTCCAAGCAAATGGAAACCAGAAAAAAAGCAGGTGTTGTGATCTTATTTGCAGACAGGTTAGGGTTTAAACCAACAAAAATATGCAAAGATGGGAGGTGCCTGTGGCTCAAGAAGTAAGGCACTGGCCCCTTAAGCTGAGGGTGGTGGGTTCAAACACAGCCCTAGCCAAAAAAAAAAAAAAAAAAAAAAAAAGCAAAGATAAGGATGGCCATTTTACATTTGTCAAGGGTAATACCCAAGATGATGAGATTTTAATTATCAATATCTATTCACCCAACCAGAATACACCTCAATTTATAAGAGTTACTCTAACAGGCATGAGCAAATTGATCTCTCCCAGCTCTATCATACTCGGAGATTTTAACACTCCCTTGACTGTCTCAGATCGATCCTCCAATGAGAAGTTTAGCAAGGAAATTTTAGATTTAAATTTAACTATTCATGTTTTGGTCCTAACTGACATCTACAGAACATTTCATCCAAACAAACCTGAATACACATTTTACTCTTCAGTCCATGGAACATACTCCAAAATTGATCACATCTTAGACCATAAATCCAACCTAATTAAATTTAAAAGAATAGAAATTATTCCAGGCAGCTTCTCAGACCACCATGGAATAAAAGTTCAACCCAGTAACAACAGGAATATGCAGCCTCATACAAAAACATGGAAGCTAAATAACCTTATGCTGAATGACAGATGGGTCTTTGATGAGATTAAGAGGGAAATTACCAAATTTTTAGAACACAATAACAATGAAGACACAAGTTGTCAGAATCTTTGGGACACCACAAAGGGAGTCCTAAGAGGGAAATTTATAGCTCTGCAAGCCTTCCTCAAGAACAGAAAGAGAGGAAGTTAACAATACTGGATATCTCAAGCAACTGGAAAAAAAGAAACAATCCAATCCCAAACACAGCAGAAGAAAAGAAATCACAAAATTAGAGCAGAATTAAATGAAATAGAAAACAAAAGGATTATAGAACATATCAATAAATCAAAAAGTTGGTTTTTTGAAAAGGTTAATAAAATAGATAAACCTTTGACCAACTTAACAAAGAAAAAAAAGAGTAAAATCTCTAATCTCATCAATCAGAAATGGTAAAGATGAAATAACAACAAACTCCCTAAAAATTAAAAAATCCTCAATGAATACTACAAGAAAATTTATTCACAAAAATATGAAAATCTGAAAGACATCGATCAATACTTGGAAGCACACCATCTCCCAAAACTTAGTCAGAATTAAGCAGAAATGTTGAACTATCCTATATCAAATTCTGAAATAGAATCAGCTCTACAAAATCGCCCCCAAAAGGAAAGCCTGGGGCATGACAGCTTCATGGCAGAATTCTACCAAACATTTAAAGAGAATCTATTACCTATATTATTCAACCTTTTCCAAAACATTGAAAAACACAGAATACTACCCAACACATTCTATGAAGCAAACATCACCTTGATTCCCAAACCAGGAAAAAACCCAACAAGAAAAGAAAATTATAGACCAATATCACTAATGAATATTGATGCAAAAATATTTGACAAGATCCTAATGAACAGAATCCAGCAACACATCAAAAAAAAAAAAATTATACACCACGACCAAGTAGGTATTATTCCAGAATCTCAAGGATGGTTTAACATATGGAAATCCATAAATGTAATTCAACACATGCACAAATCAAAAAACAAAGACTATATGTTTCTCTCAATCCATGCAGAAAAGCTTTTGATAATATCCAGCATCCCGTCATGATCAGAACATTTAAGAAAATTGGTATAGAAGGAACATTTCTTAAGCTGATAGAGGCCATCTATAACAAACCCACAGCCAATATTGTAATCAATGGAGTTAAATTGAAATATTTCCCACTCAGTTCAGGAACCAGGCAAGGTTGCCCATTGTCTCCACTGCTATTTAACATTGTAATGGAAATTCTAGCTACTGCAATTCAGGAAGAAAAGGCAATTAAGGGCATCCTTATAGGAACAGAAGAGATCAAACTTTCACTTTTCCCAGATGATATGATTGCATATATGGAAAACACCAGGGATTCAACTAAAAAACTCTTAGAAGTGATCAAGGAATACAGTGGCATATCAGTATACAAAATCAACATTCATAAATCTGTAGCCTTTATATATACTAACAACCACCAAGCTGAAAAAACAGTCAAGGACTCTATCCCATTTAAAGTAGTAGTAGTAAAGAAGATGAAATATTTGGGAGTATACTTAACAAAGGATGTGAAATATCTCTATAAAGAGAACTAGAAAATCTAAAAAAAAGAAACAGCCGAAAATGTTAACAAATGGAAAATATGCCATACTCATGGCTAGGAAGAATCAACATTGTTAAAATGTCCATATTACCCAAAGCAATATACAATTTTAATGCAATCTCCATTAAAGCCCCACTGTCATATTTTAAAGATCTTGAGAAAAATAATACTTTTATATGGAATCAGAAAGACCTCGAATAGCTAAGACATTACTCAGGAATAAAAACAAAGCAGGAGGAATCATGCTACAAGAACTCAGAGTATACTATAATCCGATAGTGCTTAAAACAGCATGGTATGGCACAAAAACAGAAAGATAGATGTATGGAACAAAATAGAAATCCAACAGATGAATCCAGCTACCTACCATTACTTTATCTTTGATAAGCCAATTAAAACATTGAATGGGGCAAATATTGCCTATTTAACAAAAGGTGCTGGATGAACTAGCTGGGAACCTGTAGAAGACTGAAACTGGGTCCACACCTTTCACTATTAACTAAGATAGATTCTCACTGGATTAAGGACTTAAACTTAAGACATGAAACCATAAAAATACTTGAAGAAAGTGCAGGGAAACACTTGAAGAAATCAGCCTGGGTGAATTTTTTATGAGATGGACCCCATGGGCAATGGAAACAACATCAAAAATATACTATTGGGACCTGTTTAAACTAAAGAGCTTCTGCACAGCCAAGAGCACAGTGAGTAAAGCATGCAGACAGCCCTCAGAGTGGGCAAAAATATATACAGATTATGTGTCTGACAAAAGTTTAATAATCAGAATCCATACTCCCTCCCCTCTCTGCATGTTCTTAGGCTATTTGGTTATAGCTTTCATATAAAAGGTTTA